>PVJH01009829.1:47914-76935 GCA_004026705.1 Nesogale talazaci | reverse complement strand
ACCCTGTCGGACAGGGTAGAACTGCCTCCGTGGGCTTTCAAGAGGAACTCTTTCTGGAAGCAGGAAGCCTCGTCTTTCTCCCAAGGTGTGACTGGGGTTAGCAGCTCAGCATGTCACCACCCCGCCACCAAGTCATCTCTTTTGGAAGTAGGTTGAACAGAAACGGCAGGTCAGAGGAATTCTGGGAAAGAACAGTCCCTCTGCCCACATTGGAGGACTGTCTCTCCCTTTGGGGACTGGTGGGTGGGGTGGTTCGTCTCTGGGGAGGACTTGTTCAGGCGAGATGTGGCCCCACTCCCAGCTTCTGACTCACAGATTTGGGGTTTGCCAGGGCTGGCATCTCAAACTCATTCCCGTCAGGAACCCCAGATTGAAGAACCAAGATCTTGGGGAAACACAGGTCTCCTCCAAGCAGCCATCCTCTGATCAATTACACATCTGCCCCGAGAGGAAGTGGACATCGGACTAGGTGTAAGACCACCTGGTTCAGGCAACACCTGAACCTGCCACCCAGGTCATCTTGTCTTTCTGGGCTTCTGCGTCCCCATCTGTACAAGGGAGTTGGCCATTGACTTTACCTCTCAGGGCTTGTGTGAGGACGATTAATGAGGTGTGGGTAGTATGAATTGCATCCTGGCCTCCGGAGTATGAGGAATCGAATCCACGTCAGGCGGACGAGAGGTCTGGGGTCAGTTATTTGGCACGAGTCAGGGGCCACCACTCTGGAAGGTGGCCTTAGCCCCAGGGTCCAAGGAGGTCCCCGGGTGGGCACCCAGTTTGTGCTCCTGCGTCAGCCCAGACATGTGCAGGTTGTGCCCACTCTATGGTGCGGCATGTGAAAGTCCCTGGTGATTCGCTTCTGTGTCAGTGAAAACCCGATGGGCTCTGTGGTAGCCCTGCCCCTCTTTCCCCAACCTCCCAGGTGGCCTTCAGCCAAATCAACTCCACAGCTGTAGGTTTGGTTTTGGTGTCTGGGTTGAGGAGCCCAGCACACCAGCCCTTGGAGTCTCGAGGTGCCCTTGCCAGTGCCCTTTGCTGACCGCTCTCTGCCTTGTGCCAGGTTGGTCACGGGTCTCTGGGAGGCTGGAGGCCACTCCTCACCTGACCTCCTCTTCATTCCCCAGCCCCACCCCCCACCTCCCTTGCCCCATTGGGGTCAAGCTGCCATTGGCCATGCCTCCTGGAGCTCAACTCCCTTCCACCCCCACCAGCTTCTCCTCTGATTCCAAAGCATCCGTGTGTCTGCAGAATCTGGCAGAATAACCAGACTGACTGCCGGCAAGCCCCTTCCCTGCCACAACAGCCCCTCCTCTGTGTGGGGGTAGGCTGGTGTTTTTTCCTGAGGTGCCCCCAGGGGTTGAAGGAACACCACTAACTTTCTCAACCTCGTCATGCGGCTCGGCTGGTGCTTAAGAAATGGTAGTGACGTTATTACAACTGATTTCCCCATTCCCGACTCCATTCCCTGCTAGGACGGTGGCCTCCTGCCCGAGGGCCCCACCCCTCTCAGTCGTCGCCCCCCCCTTCCCCCTTATCGTACTTCCTCAGCCCCTTGGCAGGGTGGGTGTCTGCCTACGACTATGGAGAAAGCAGAAGTGAATGAGGTAGAATTTGATAAGCAAATTCCTTCCTTCCTTCAGGTCAGCCCTCCTAAGGGGTGGCTGAGACAGAGGACATGCGGGGGTGGGGGTGGGGGTGTCACGTGCATGTCCCTGGAGTTCACTTCTCCCTACCCATGCAGGGGAAAGGATTGGCCACTTGGTGCTCTGGTGCCCCTCCCAGAAGTCCGTGACCAGGGCTCCCCTCAGTCTTGGCCTCTGTAGCTGGCATACTCCTCACTGCCCAGGGCCATCTATGTTGTGCCTTTGCTCTGTGCAGGACTTGAGCAGGGTGTCTTCAGAGATGAGGGGCAACTCCTCTTTGCTAACCAGATGTTGGGTGTGAGTTGGGGAGTCAGCCAGGAGGCCGGTAGTGTATGAGGCTCTCTGGAGGGGACTACCTGTAATGGGGGAGCTGGAAGGCAGGGGAGAGAAAACCCACCTGTTGGACGAGGGGTTCATCCATCAGCCCTATGAATTCCTCCCCGAAAGCTTCAGGTGCCTTATCTGTGCAACGGGGCAGAAGAGTCACTTGGCACCACCATATACCATACCCCATTATCTTCAAGAAGATTCCAAGTCACGGCACCGGTGCAGTATACAGCCACTGCTTCGCGATTGCTTAGCTGGAATCTTTGTAGAAGCAGGACTCCAGGCCTTTATTCCTTGGTGCCAGGGGTGGGTGGAATCCTCAGCTTTCTGCTTAGTGGTGAGCACAGACCCATTGCACTGGCCAAGGACCTAGAATGGGGCCGAGTAAGAGCACCGCAAAGAGGACAATGGGCAGTGCCTACCTCCTGCCATTTCTCCCTCTGGTCATTCCTCGCCAGGAATTGGTGCAAGTTCACCATGAATCAGGCATCGTGCTGGTGGTTGGAAAAAGAGATGGCTGCCAGGGCCCGCCCTTGGGAAGGCCAGATCCTGGGGGTTCTTTTTCCCAGTCCGTTCTGGAGGGATTTCCAGTGGGAGGAAACCCTGGAGTGGGCTTGAGGGTTGAGCCTGGGGGTGCAGCAGAGAGAACGGGCAGACTATTCCTGGAGAGAGACCTCTGTTTGTGGGGTGCTTGGGGGCTAAGCGGAGCTGCCAGGGGGTCTTTCTGTTCAGCAGGTATTGTTGGGCCTAGAGGGACTCAGGGAAGAACTGGCCGGGGGGTGGGTGGGGATGGGGGGAGACTGAAGGGAAGTCTGTAGAGCAGTGAGAGGGTCAGGTCGAGGCAGGAGCAGTGGTCGGCATCAGTAGGGGCCTCACCAAGCCTGGATGGGCTGGTGAAGTGGACTGAGTGAGGGACACCTGTGTCTGTTGGGCTGGGGCAGGCTGACAGAGCCCCAGAGGCCAAGGAAATAAAGAAGGGCTTTCTGCAGAAAGCAGTGGCCAGGCCCCCTCAAAGTGACAGGTGGAGGCCGAGACCACCGCGTGGGGAAGAGGGTTCTGGAAAACCAGGTCGAGGCTGTGGACAATGGCCAGGAGAGGGAGAAAATTGGGGGTGGGGGGGGGGGGACTGCAGACAAGGGCCTGGAACCTGGCTGTGAGGAGGATGGGTGGAGCCCGGGACCTGGGCAGGACTCAGTGGGGATCAGCTGGGGCCATGGGGCCAGGGCACAGGGAGTTCCTACCCTGGCGTGGCAGGGCCCTCAGGATACTGAGAAACAATCAGGTCTGACTGAAATAATAAACAGTATCAACACTTCAGCCTCCAAGTGTGCTGCCTAGCAGTCCACAGCACAGCGAGGGCCAAGGGTTTGTCTGTAAGCCGTGACCTCGCCACCGTGGAGGCCGGCGCCGTGACTTGTTGGGACAGAATCTCCGCCCGGCCTGTCTGGGCCCTCTAGATCCTGAGTGGATCGGAGCAGGGAGCCACGTGTGGGTGGGGAGGGACACCCTGCCGAGAGCCTCTTCTCTCTCCCCTACCCCCTTCCTGGGAGTGCAGGAGGTCAGAATAGGGGTACAGTAGCCCCAGCGGGAGGCTGGGAGGGCTGTGCCCACTTTGCTCCGACTGCCGCCAGAGGCTGTGTGGTGCCCCCTCCCAAAGTCTGCCTTCACCGCCCTCCCACCCCACCCCCACTTCTGTCACCTCACGACTGAGGTGCCCCGTAGGCCCCTGGAACATGTTGGTCAGAACAGGCAAGGGATGAGTCACAAAGTCTCCACACGGCCGACGTCTTGACCTGGATAGCCGCACGCGCGGTGTGCGTGCGCACGGGCAGCTGTTCTATGGGACGTGAGATGCATCGCAGCCCCTAGCCCCCTGCTCACAGTTGTGATGGCCAAGCCCTTCTCCTACCCCGGGCAGCGTCTCTGAAAAAGATCCCCGGACACAGAGCATCTGATGATGTCGGGCTCCCCTAGTGGAGTGGAAGTCCTGAAGGGCACAGACATGCCCACCCCACCCCCTGAACCCTGACTCTCCCCAGCTCGGAGTTTGGTAGAGGCTCAGTTCATGGTGGGTGAATGAACGAATCTGGGTGAATTCTGTAGTTTTATGGAGAAATTCATCTAGAGAAGTGTGTGTATATGTGTGTACACGTGCCTGCCCTTTAAGGAAGCACATTCCCGGGTTCTGCTCCCAGAGCCTGTGGCCCAGTGAGTTCTGGGGGCAGCCTGGGGATCTGGATTGTCCAGAGGCCTCAGCCTGCCAGGTCTGGGGACTGAGCGGTGGGCGGGTGGAGGGCAGAGGACTTGGAAGTTCTCTCTAGGCTGGGTAGACCCAGATGGAGGACTCAGACCTGGTTTCCCGACAGCCGCAGGCTGACTCTTCAGGGGTCCGTGTACGGGTCATGTGAATGAATGAGGACCCCGGCTAGGTGGGACAGGGCCTGTCTGGAGACCACATGTCCTCTCCTGAGGTAGCTGCTGCCCAGCTTTGGCCGATTCTCATCGTGTGGGCCACTTGGCCATGCGAGAGAAGTCAGTGCATGGAGTTGTACATGGAAGTCGGTGCTTTGGTGTTGGCAGCTGGCTCTGTGAGCAAAAAGACAAGGGACACGTGACGGTCAGCCAGAAGGGCTGCTGGCCTGGCTCTGGGTGGCAGCTTGTCGGGGAGCGCTGCAGGCCTGGGTGCGTGCCTGCCACAGGGTGCTGCTGTTACCTCTCCCTTGGACCCTCTGAGAAGTTCCAGCTTTGGGGGCACTTAAATGGGGGTGCTGCAGCCCAATGGGGGTGGAGGCAGGGGAAGGCTGACGCGCTCGTTGGATCCAAGGGCCCATCGAGGACTTGCCACCCTGCCCACACCTGGGTTTTCTTGTCTCTGGGTGGGAACAGGGGAGGGGAGGGCATGGGTGGGGCTCGGCGCAGGGCAGCTTGTGGTGTGTGTGAGTTGTGGTATGTGGTATGTCATGTTGTGTGTGGTGTGCATATATGATGTAGGGTGCAGTGTGTCATGTGTGCTGTGTAGTATGTGTGGGATAGGCTGCGGGGGGTGTGATCGGTTGTGGGGTGTGTGCGCTGGGTGGCGTGTGGGGAGTGTTTGTGTGCTGGCTCTAGCCAAAGGAGGAGCTGGGGTGGTGTTGGCAGACCACCAGCTGGTGAGTTACGTAACCTCTGAGGCCTGTTCATTCATCTGTGACGTGGGCCCAGTGGTGTCTTCCCCCAAGAGTCCCTCTGGGCGTTAAACAAGAGGCTCTTCAAACAGAGGCTGCTCAGGGATGGTGCCCCCCCCCACTTTCACCCCCACCCCCTGGAGTCTGCGGCCTTTGCCACCTGTGGAGCCCTGGGAGGGGGGAGCTGGGGCTGCTTTCCTGGGATTGGAGATGGGACAAGTGGAGAACAGAGAAATGGACCCTGGGAACCTTCCCCTGCCAACAGATTCCTCTTCTACTACCTAACCCTCTTGGGGGGGGGGGGGCCGGGCTGGTCCCATCATAAGGTGACAGCATCCTGGTCCTCCGGGAGTCGCATGGCTCACCAGGTCCAAGGCTAAATGCGGGTGATAATCTAGTGGCGTGCTAGATTCCACACATGGACACCTGTCTGCAACAGACTTTCTGAGACCCTAGAAGTTGTGAGGGTGGAGACGAAGGGGGTGCCTGAGAATGGTGGAAATTGAAGTCCTTGTTCCCCGACATCTGGCCTCCAGTCAGAGAAGGGGACAGGAAACAACAGGGAAAATGAGAGAGGAAGTGGTAAGGGCTCCACAATCCACTTGCTTGTTGATTTGTTCTGTAAGGGGTCCCAAACTCCCAGGGAATGCCTTCCTTTCTCCGTGCTGCTGTGGCAAAGCTCTCTATGAGATGGCCTTAAAGAGCAGACGTGTAGTTTCTCATCGATGGGGCAGGGTGGGGTGAAGTGTTAACCAGGGTCTCGGCTGTGAAGATTCCATCCTTGTTGGTAGCATGGTTTGACTGTAGATGGTTCTGTGTGTGTGTGTGTGTGTGTGTGTGTCCATTCTGCTATTATAATGCTGAAGTGATAAGGTCTATAAGTCACTCTACACCAATATGCCTTAGCTACGTTGTAAGTTGTGCTATGAAAGGTGATTTTATCACATTGGATTGCACGATACAAAGTAAATTACATTACATCATACCCACATACCACAGAACCATGAACCGGTTGTTGCTGTACTTCTTTCACGACAGATCTGTTTGTCCTTTTGACAGTCCATGATACTTTCAATATTTTTCACCAGAACCACAATTCAAACGCCTCAATTCTTCTTCAGTTGTCCTTATTCATTGTCCAACTTTCACATGCAATATAGGCAATAAAAAAATACCACAGGTTGGGTCAGACCTACCTAAGTCCTTGCTCCTCAGCACTTTCATGAGATCCTGGGCAGCAGATTTGCTTAATGAAATACACCATCTGGTCTTTCGACTGCTGCTTCCATCAGTGTGAATTGTGGACCCACGCACGATAAACTCCTTGACAACTTCAGCCTTTTCCCCCGTTTACCATGATCTTGCCTGTCCAGTGGTGAGGGTTTTGGTTTCTTCATATTGAGTTGTAATCCACATTGAAGGCCGAAATCCTTGATCTTCATCAGCAAGTGGTTCAAGTCCACTTCAACAAGCAAGGTTGTGCATTCTGCGTATCTCAGAGAGTGAATCAGCCGTCTTCCAATCCTGATGCTGCATTCTTCTTCTCATAATCCAGCTTCTCCGATGATTTGCCCAGCATTCAGAGGGAATCAGTGTGATGAAAGGATACGGTCCTGACACACACACCTTTCTTGGTTTTAAACCATGTGGTATTTTTCCCCTTGTTCTGTTCAAATCACTGCCTCTTAAGTCACGTACAATGAAGGGTCTGGAATGCTCGTTCTTTTCAATGTGATCCACACTTGCTCATGATTCACACAGACGAGTGCCTTTGCATAATCTATAAGACATAAATCAGTATTTTTCTAGTATTTCCTGCTTTGAGTCAAGCTCCAACTGGCTCTGTCCTCTTCTGAATTGGGTTTGAATTTCTGGCAGCTCCCCGTCCATGTGCGACTGCGACCTTCGCTGAAGGACCTTCAAGCACAACATTACTGGCTTGTGATTTTCTTGATGTTGTTCACCTTTTCTGCAACGGGACAAAATGAGAAAGGAAATGGCGAGGAGTCCCCAGGTGTAGAGGTTAGGACTCCAGCACACACTTTGGGAGGATATGATCCACTCAATTGCAGAAAATAGGAAAAGGCTAGGTTCTAGTCAGGTCTGCAAGACCAGAACCTAGGCACCGTGAGGGCCTGTGGGGGAGCAGCCTCAGGGATCCTGGTACAGGCCGAGAGAAGGCTTGAACCTGCTGCCTCTGGGAGGGAGTCCATGTTGGATGGCAGTCTGGGGGGGGGGGAAGGGAGAGAGACAGAGAGAGAGAGAGAGAGAGAGAGAGAGAGAGAGAGAGAGAGAGAGAGAGAGAGAAAGAGAAGAGCTGGGGCATCCCTGGCTTGACCTCTCTGCAGCTGTTGGGACGGATTGCCCAATACGTAAAGTAAGCACACACTAACAGACTCATTATCCACAGTGAACAACTTTCCCGGTGTTTCAATGTGGGAAAGACTTTGATCCTATAGGAGGTGAGTTGAGGTTGAGGAAGAGTGTCTCGGGTGTGCTAGGGAAAAAGAGAAACCGCTCACTCTTGTTTAGTAAGTTGGCACCAGCCAGCCCATGTTTTCCTACCTCCTGGGGTTCCCCCGATACTGCTCAGCCTGCTGGCGGCAGCAGGTTCAATGGAACGGGATGCTGATTCCAGAGCCTTGGCCGCCACCAACCTCTTTCCCTCGTCTCTGCAGGGGGCGGAGGAAAGCGCAAAGGGAAAAGCAAGAAGTGGAAGGAGATCCTGAAGTTCCCGCACATCAGCCAGTGTGAAGATCTCCGAAGGACCATAGGTGAGTCCCTGCCCTGAGAGGGGCACAGGGAACCTGGTCAACACCAAACCATCCGCGCAACGAGTTGAATACCAGTCAACCAATAGGAACAAGTGATGGGAAAACACGTGGGGATGAAGTCTCTGCCCATGAATCAGGGAGGGGAGCAGTCTTGCAAGCACGCACTGTACATTGGAAAAGGGATTGCTGCAGATACCATTAGGTTAACAGTTAGAACCTTATCATTCAGTCTCTCTTATGATCCATTTTAAAATTTTATTCTCAATTTTAATATTTTCTGCTTTCATTTTGACTGAGGATTTGAAAATCTGTGTGTTTTTCTTTTAGAAAAATCAGATTTGAAAATCTGTGTGTTTTTTTTTTAGAAAAATCATTTTATTGGGGGCTCTTAAAGCTCTTGTAACCATCCATCCACCCATGTGTCGAGCACATTTGTACATACATTGCCATCATCATTTTCTGTTTTTAAAAAATCATTTTATTGGGGGCTCTTACAGCTCTTGTCACAACCCATGTATCCATCCATGTGTCAAGCACATTTGTACATTATATTGCCATCATCATTTTTTTCCTTTTTTTATTGTGGGCTTGTATAACTCTTATCACAATCCATTCATCCATTGTGTTGGGCAGGTTTGTACATTTGTTGCCATTCTCATTCTCAAAACATTTTCTTGAGCCCTTGGTATCATCTCATTTTTCTCCTCTCCCACCCACCCTCCCTTGTGAACTCTTGATAATTTATAAGTTACTATTTTTTTCATGTCTTACACCAATCGCTGTCTCCCTTAACCTACTTTTCTGTTTGTCCCCCTGAAAATGTTTTACCTTGTTGTCTTTAGTTTTTTCTTGTTAGTTTAAAGAAATGACTTTCTGTATATGAAATCCAGGATAGGTAAGCCTATAGAGACAGTAACTGGATGAATGGTTCCTCTGGGATGTAGCAGGGAAGGTGGGGGAAGGGGGAATGGGGATAACTAAGGATAAGTACAGAATGAAGAAAATTTTCTAAAATGGTGGTGGTGATTGTACAACTCTTCTTGATGTGATTGAACTACTGAATTGTCTGATATGGGAAATATAGGCCAATAAAACTGTTAACAGACACACAAAAAACCAAATCAACCAATTTGGTAGTTTCTAGGAGGGAGTTTCCTGACATCTCATTGACAGCAGTGAAACCAGCGTTCATCAAATGGTGGGTGTGCACAGGCAGAATGACTTCTTCTCCATAAACCCTTGAGGCAGGTCTGGTCATCACCTCCACCTTCCCAGTGGGGAGTTGATGGTGCAGCGAGCTCCATGACCTTGTGTGAAGTCCCCCCAGCATGGCGGTTTGGGCTCCAGGTGGCCAGGCCCAATCCAGAGATTGGGCCCATGCTTCCTTCTCGGAGGAAGACTTTGCTCTAAGGCACATACCTTAAGGGGTGACTTTAGGAAACAGAAATCCATCTTCACTGTTCAGGAGGCGCGATAGCAGAATTCAGGATGCCGGCTGTAGAGGAAGGCTTTCTTTCTCTGTTGGCTTGGGGGTGGGGTGGGGGTGGGAAGGGGGGGCGGGAGAGGTCCTTTACATCATCCATTCTTCGAGTCGAAGAGTTTCCCAGCCCAGGTACCCCAAGTCTACTGGATGCACTGCTCCTGGCTCTTCTTGCCCTGTGGTAGGGGGTTCCTCTGATCTCTGCCAGCTTGTTTAATCTCTTTTATATCTGTTTCATAACTGTCACAATTGTTGCCTCCTTCAAATCATAGCTAGGAGGGCCCGGGTGGGCTGCATTGGGCTGTAATCACCAAGGTCAGCAGTTCCAAACTGCCAGCCACTCCTTGGGAGAAGGGTGGGGCTTTCTACTCCCATTCAGAGTTACAGTTGGGGATACCCACAGGGACAGGCCTGTCCTGTCCTATAGGACTCAGCATCCACTCGATGGCAGTGAGTTTGGACATCAGATCACAAAATGGGGCATCATCACACGCTATTGAGGATTATGGCCAAGCCAAAGTGGCCTCTGTTTTTGGCAAACACAGTTCCATGTTTAACTGTCTCAGTTCTTCCCTGAGCTCCAAGTTCTAGGACTTGACCAGTGGGGGGTGGGGGGTGTTAGCCACCCCTTGCCCTGGTGGCTGACGCTCACCCAGTGTTGCCCATACTGGGCATGACCAGCCCTCTCTGTCCAGCACCCACACAGCTAAGTACCTGTGACACGAAACGGCCTTGTCTGTTGAGGAAAACACAGCCCAACACCAAGTGGTTCTACCCGGAGTCCCACTCAGGACCCAGGGCAATGATGAGGAGCCAGGGTGATGGGGCAAGTGGCAGGAGCTCTGTGGAGGGGACATGTCCATTCCGTGTCATTGACACACTGGACACAAGCTAGAACCATCAGGACTCCACACAGGACACTCTGTGACCCAGCACTCCCCGGCCCAGCTGCTCTTGGGACTTCTGCCCAGGCTTTGCAGGGAGCTGCCTGTGCCTGCTTGGAATGTGAAGCCACGCCTGCCCTCAGCTTCCTGCAAGCCTGCAAGCCGTCTCTCCGGGGCCTGCCTGCTCCCTGGGCGCCTGGACCAGATGGCACTTCAGTGCCACTCCCTGGCTTGCTCAGGCCTCGTCTCTTGTGCTATTGGGCCCACCCCATGGTTGCCTGGTCTTCGCTGTGATGGCGGATGACAATCTGGGCTTGATGGGGAGGAAGGGCCTGCTGAGTTGGTGTTGGGGAAAGGAGACAAAGCTGCCTGCCCTGCCCCCTTGCCCGTGGGAGCAAATGAGGGGCAGTCAGGAGCCGGAGGGTGTGGAGGAGCCCCTCCAGACCATGCTGCCCCCTTTAGACTGGGGCATGGTGTCTCCATGATGTTCTTGGACCCAGAACAGAGCTGGCCTAAGGCAGGAGGCTTCTGAGACTGAAACGCCTCCAGCAACCAGTGCTTCATGCTGCCGAGCCTCCTTTGTGGTTTCTCCTTTGTGGTTCGAAGACCTTTCCTCCTGGCGGCTGCAGACTTACTCCCCTCGGCACACAGATCTTTCTCATTTGGGTTCTCTGGCCGTCTCCGTCTTGCCTCATGCCCCTTGTGTTGGGAGCTTGGGGGTCTGTGTCTCTCTTTGATGGCCAGCTCTCCCCCTCAGGCACTACAGGGCGGGATATGAATGCAGAGGGCTGACGTCCTGATCTTCTCACAGCCCTTCCCATGTCAGCCACGCTAGTTTAGGCGCCGGCTCTTCTGCATGCTCAGGAACTCTGATGCGGTCACACGGACACATGGACCATCTCACTGTGCCTTGCAGGCCTTTTGCCATGACTACCGGTGGGTTGAGCATCTCTTCCATATTTACCAATCATAGGTGATGATTCTCTATGTTCAACCAACGTCTAGTTCAACCAGTTAAGCATACACATTGATAAATATTATATTAAGACAGTGTCATAAATTGCAGGAAGGGTAATGCGTAGGAAAAAAACGTGGGCTGGGAATTGTAGGATCCTTTAGAAGGCATTCAGAAAGTGAAGGTGGTGTGACTCGTTAGGAAGCTGTGGTTGTCGTCCAGACATGATCGTATGGGGCACGGATCCAGAGGGTAATTACAGGGACAGACGGGGAAGGACTGCGAGAACCCAGGAGATTCGTCGACGTGAAGCTCGGTCAGGCTAAGTTAGGATCGACCATGGAATGCAACAAGCAGCTCTGTCTTGAACGCTACTGAGACTTCATCTTGCTCACCGTGGACATGTCATCAGGAAGGGCCGGTCCCTGGAGAGAGACATCATGCTCCGTAACCCAGAGGGTCCTAGAAAAAGAGACCCTCCAAGATGTGGACTGACACAGTGGACACAGAGTGGGTTGGAACATATGGCGGCCATGAGGCTGGCGGAGGACCCGGCGGAGCGCAGTCCTGTAGGACACAAGGCTGCCACGAGCTGAGCTGACTCCAGGGGCACCAACCAATAAGAACGCAGAATTAGGTTATGTTGTGATGACCAACAGCACCAAACTCTTGGAGGCTTCTATTACAAATCATCTATTTCTCAAGGTCTCTGATGGGCAGCTTTGGACAACAGCAGTGACGGAGGCTCCGTGGTCCCGTGGCCTGCAATACCTCCTCCTTATGCACCACAGCAGGAAGAGAACACAGGAGGGTCTTGTACCAGGAAAGATCTTAAACTTTGAGCTCTAGTGATAGGGGGACAATGATGCAGCCGTCTATGGAAGCCTGTCTGACCAGGCATGGGGAGTCAGCACATGGCTAAGGCTCACAGGGAGGGTGGGGGGAGATGGAGGTGAGATTCTGAAACAGGGGGACATGATGAGAATCATCGATCTGGAAAGGGTTAAGGCTTGACGATGGGCTTTGGGGTTCATTCCTCCATAGGTCAGATTACACTGGGCGGAAGGAGCGGTGAGCAGTGGGGGCCTGAGGAGTAGTGAGGCTTGGGGGGCATGACGAGTACATGTTGATTTAAAGACCAGATTTAAAGGAACCTGTGCAGCAGAGGAAAAGAGAAGAAATCAACCAGTGTGTTAGAAATCCCAGGAGGGGAAGGAGGGGACCACAGGGTTACCTGTTGAGAAAGGCTGAAGGGTTCTGGGTCTGGTAGGCCATTGGCAACTGTACCCAGCACCATCCTGGAAGCTTTGGGCAAGTTGGAATCTGCCAGTCTGGGGAGTGGATGGGCGAGTCAGGTCACAGGGGCACCAGGAGGGAGTCCGTAGGAGGAGTTAAAGATAGTTGCTGTGGATGCCTCTTCTGAAAGCTTTGGCTTGATCCAGCTTTGGATATACTGAATACTGGGAGTGCAGAGCAATGGGCACTGGGAGCACTGGGCATAATGAGTCCTGGGACTCCTGGGAGTGCGGAGCACTGGGGGCACTGGGAACACCGAGGACTGGGAGTACTGAGGACTGGGCGTACTAAGGACTGGGAGCACCGAGGACTGGGAGCACTGAGCACTGGGTGTACTGAGGACTGGGAGTACTGAGCACTGGGAGCACTTGGAATTGGGAGTGCTGAGCACTGGAAGCATTGGGCACTGGGAGCACTGGGCATACTGAGGGCTGGGAGTACTGAGCACCGGGTGTCATGGGCACTGGGAGCACTGAGTGTACTGAGAACTGAGTACTGGGCACTGGGTGTACAGAGCACTGGGAGTATTGGGCATTGGGGGCATTAGGCACATTACAGCATACGGAGGAGAGTAGGGGAAGTTGGGGAGCAGGTGGAGAAATCAACTGAGGGCAAATGGCATGAAGAGAAGCTTTTAGAAATGTGGTTACTAGACTTCACTGTATACTGGACTCCACCAGCTCTTCCTTCCCCCTCCTCTCCTGAGATTCCCATCAGCCCTGCCAAGTGCCTGCCCAGCTCCTCCCCCAACCAGTCCTCCAGCTCCGCTCCTTTTGGGGGAGGGTGCCCAGAAGCACCAGGTGCGTCATCTGCACAGCCCTCGCTCACTTCATGCTTGAGGTACCCGGAGCCCAGGAACAGCGTCATGGTTTCCTGAGCCCTGCCCCATTCTCCATGGCCAGGCCCTGATCCCATTTCTCTAAGACCCCACCAGGTCCTCGGCAGGGCCCACCTCCCAGGGTGTGAGAACCTGTGTGCTGGCTGCTGAGCTCCTCTGCTTTCCCTGAGGGCGCTGCAGAATCAGTGCCCACAGGCAGCATGCAGACAGGCCCTGGCCACCTGGAAGGCCCACTGGAAACACCTCTGCCAGGCTGAGCCCGGGCCTCCCAGCCCAGAGCGTCTGCCCTGTTTACTGTCTGTCTCCACTGTGTGTGTCCAGCCTCTGCCAGGTCCCCCTGGACGGACGGTGCTCTCAAACGAAAACCTAGGCACGTCCCTGGGCTGCCTGTGCTAAACCAGACAGGTGCAGATGGCACCGGCATTTTTCGGCATTTTTCTGGTGGATGCAGGAGCTCACTCTCTGAAGGTCTTTGGGGAGGACGACCCGGGTGGCCTTGGAACCCAAGTGATAGGGCCCAGAGGGCAGGTGGGCAGGTTCCCGATCAGGATCACCCAGGAAGACTGGCTTTGGGGATTGTCCAGCAGTCAGATGAAGCCCCGAACAGCCACCACCACCTTCAACACTGGGCAGCCACTCTTCTGCAGCCACCAGCCAGGGTGACTTGAAAAGGGGCCATTAGATTGTGCTAAAACCAGAAAAAACAAACAAGCAAACAACCCATCTACTCCCCGTTGACCCTCAGGGGAAGCGCTTTCTCAGCATATCATTTCCACAAACCCCAAATAGCATGCCCAGGGGCACAAAGCTATCTGACTCCTTTCACATTACCATTATTGAAGAGTTACCAGCATCGATGCTATAAGGTTCTGTGTGCTTTGGGGTCGAGACTTCAAGTGACAAAGTTGAGCAGCCAGCCGCTCACTGACTGCTGGACTTTTGAGGGTGCGGTGAGCCCTGGGGAGGTTTGCAGCCCTCAAAGGCCGCTCGGCTGTGACCTGAACAGGTCTTAGCGTGGGGTGTGGCCCACATTTGGGTCTAACTAAGGTGATTCATTTCCAGTTGTGAGTTGGTGAAAAGAAAGATAACCTTTTACTCACTCTATGCCAACGGACCTCCTTGAATTCTCCCCATTGGCCTTTCGCCACCTCTGCCCTCCCCTTTCCTTTATCCTGGACCCCTCCCTCCTCCATCGCATTGGCCGATCTCTTTTTTCCCCCCTTTTGTTGTTCTTTTTTTTTTTTAATCATTTTGTTTTAATCATTTTTTTAATCATTTTTTTAATCATCTTACAACTCTTATCACAATCCATTGTGTCAACCACATTTGTACATTTGTTGCCACCATCCTTCTCAAAACATTTTCTTTCTACTTGCGCCCTTGGAATCGGATCCTCATTCCTACACCTCCCTCCCTTTCCGCTCTCATGAACCCTTGATGACTTATAATTTTTTTTTCACATTGACTGCTCTTATGCTCTTTGAATATCTTACATTCGTTTCAAGCCTGCGCCCTTTGCACCAGCAGTTTCCTCCAGCTTGGACCTTTTATGATAATGATGACTGTGTCCTGGCCGGTTCCCAACCAGACCCGTAGAGAGACTCATGAAATACTGGATGAGTGAATGCAGGAGTTGAGCTATTTCATAGAGTCCCTTACAATTGTGTAATAGGTTCTTCCCCCACTCCAATGGATTTAATCCTAGCCAATGATTTGCACTTAAAGCAATTAACGTGTTAGACCTCAGAGGCACCCTGAAAGCATCTCCTTAGTCCCTCCTCCCCACCCTCCCTCCACTCCCCACCCAACTTGCTAGGTAAAGGAGGAAGCTCCACAAAATCACCAGACTCCACTTACAGGGAGTCAAGCTGGTAACTCCTGGCCCAGGCTCATTTCCCTCAAGGCTACGTCTGTGATGTTAGGCTTTCACAGAAAGCTGGCATGCCTCGACTGGAAGGGACTGTGCATCTCGTCCAAACACCTGTTTCTAGGTGTGAGCACAGGATTGCACAGGAGCCATGACCTGCCCAGAACTCTCACCTGCCCCTCCTACTGAACTCTACCTGCTTACCACTCCACCATCTTCAGAAAACTGGTTGCCTTTCAGGGACTTCCGACTCGTGCAATTCTATGAGTGTCAGGGTAGAAATAGGCCCCTAGGGTCTTCAATGGCTGGTTTTCTTAGGCCGCTAAGTGCCAGGCCTTTCTTCCAAGGCACTTGTGGGTGGATTTGAAGCTCCAGCCTTTTGGTTAACGGAGCTTATTAGCTATTGCACCACCCTGGGACTCCGCCAGGATCATAGTGACTCATAACCATTTTCAGCAGCATCCCTAGTTGGTACTCAATGCCGAAGCATTCAAGAAGCTAAAGGTTTTTGCCTGTCCACGTACTTTATTTCTTTTGTTGTTGTTGAGCATGTAGACAGCAAAGCATACACGTGGATTGTTGGCTGGGTGGATGGACGGATAGCTAAGTGGGTGGGTGGGTGGATAAATGGGGGGTAAAGATTAGGTGGATAAGTAGATGGTTGAGTGGGTAGGTGAGTGGCTTGTGGGGTGGATGAATGGGTGAGTGTGTGGGTATGTGGATAGGTGAATGTGGATAGGATGAGTGTAGGTGGGTGGGTCATGACTGAATGGGTGGGTAGATGGACGGGAGTCTGGGTGGGTGGATATTAGCCTCCTCCCTAATCTGGACCCCACAGCCGTGCTTGGCAGCGATGAGGATTCTGTCAGATTCCTTGCTGCAGTACCAGTCTCCAGGGCGAACCCCGAAAGTGGAGCTCCTTTTAGACTGTATTGGCAGGACACCGCCCCACTGGGGGAGGAATAAGCCGTTCTCTAAGGTCTGTTCAGTGTTGACAGCACGTCCTTGCATTCATAGGTGATAAACTAATTGTTCACTGCTTTATCTAGGACTGCTATAGCACACATTTTCCAAATGGCAGCTTTACCCATCAATCAACAGAAATTTATTTTCTTATTGTGTAGGAGGCTAAAAGTCCAAATTCCAGGTGCCGCCTCCAGGGGGATGTCCTCTCTCTCTCTCTCTCTCTCTCCCTCTCTCTCTCTCAGGTCGCAGCTCTCTGCAGCTCCTGCACTGGATGATCTTCAAGTGATCTGGCCTCTTCTTTTCCTTTCGTCTGCTTCTCTCTGGTTGATGTAATCTCCTTAATTTCCCGAGAGACTGCTTCAAGACACACCCTGCAAATCCTGTCTCACCAACCCAGCAAAGAGAGCCCCTTCTCACATGGGATTATCACCGAAGGGCATAGGAGTTAAGATTTACAACCCACCATTGGGGAAGAGTAGGGGGCACCACAATCCAATTCATAGCACTCACAGAAGATGGTTCAGAGTCCCAGTCAATGGCAGGCTCAGAGAGGCCAAAGCTCGTTAGGCGGGAATGTCGCCGTGAAGATAAAAGATTGTTGAGGTCTGCAAATATTTCTCAGTGACGCAGGAAGTTCTGTTGGGTAAAAGTGTGGCATTTTTATTTATTTAGCTGCTCATTGCACACTTTATTCTTTCATTTAAAAAAAAAAAGTACGAGGGGGCTTAAGTGAAAGAGTTGATTATTCCACAGCTTGGCAATAATTCTGTAGGGACTGTCCAAAAACTATATAATAAATCACGGTCCCTCCCCAGCCCCCGCTGACGTTTATGAGGGGGCTGCTCCCAGCCAGGCTCTGCTGCTCTGGCGTGCCCCTGCTGTGCCCCGTGCCCTCCTGGGTGGGGGAGCTTTCATTTTCCTGTGGGAGAGCCTCCGGCCTAAGCCTTAATTCTTCCCAGGAGGCAAGGCTCTGGGTTGTAGGGGAATCATAAAAGGTAGACTCCTAGCATGAAAGAAAAACAACAGCAACAAAAAGCCCTTCAAACCGCAACACTATGAAGACTTCCTTAACTAGTGTGGTGGTGGTGGATAGGGATTGTCCATCAGTTTTCAACACAGACACACACACACACACACACACACACACACACACACCAATACACTCCACGTCTATGAAGATTTCTTTATACCAGTGGATGGTGGTGTCAGTCAGTTTCCAACTCCCGGGGTCCCCATGCACCATGAGTCTTCAGGTTTTCCTTGACTGGGTTTGGGAAGTAGAGTGCCACATCTCTCTTTCTAGGCTCTTAATCGGAAAGCTCCTCTGACAGTGAGGCAACCCCACCGCTCAACACAACACAAGCCTCTCCTGGCTGATTGGCTGAGACCCTGCCAGGTCTCCTGTGTTGCAGGGGAAGCTGGGAAGCTGCGGCCCACCACTGTGCATGTTGATCAAGCGGGCCTTGCTCTGCTCCTTTAAGCTGGAACGCCGTCCCCAAGGACGCCTCGCGCTGCCTGCTACGCGGTCTGCGTGTGCCTAACATATGTGCAGAGCACGCAGCAGTCTCGATACATATTTGGCAAAGAATGACCTGATTTCAATGGCTGATGGCTTGGGGGCGGGGTGTGTGTGTGTCCTTAGAACGCCAGGTCTTTCTTCTGCGGCACCGCTGGGTGGAACTCAAACCTCTAGCCTTTCCAACCATTGGGTGCGGAATCATTTGCGCCACTCCACAAGGCGCCCTCCCCGGTGCAGCAGGGGCCTCCTGAGCCTTTCTCAATTGACTGGCGTTGTACGATGGGCAGCTGGTGGTGGGAGGGGATTGGAGCCCCATGGCCAACAGTTTCTCTTTCAGCTCACCCCACCCGAGGGCCCGTGTGACCCAGTCCCCGGCTGGCTTACCCGGCTGGCAGGCAGGCACTTGATTTCATCGCCAGGGAAACCAAGTCCATCTGCTGACGTCACTGCCGTCCTTGGCGCGATAAGGGCGCACCACGTCTGCCGTTCAGACACTTAGCCTGCGCTGATAAGGCACAGCATCTGCGTGCCCTTGGAGGGCAAGCTCCATTTAGACGTGGCAGAGCCGGCGGGGCAGGTGGCCCGCTTGCAGCTGGCCCTCTCAGGAGGGAGAGCGTGGCGTGGCTTGCCTGCTCACTGCTGCTCCACCCAGAGGCGCAGCCCACTGAAGTAAAGGGAGTCAAGTCCCTGGTGCCTGGCACGTACTGGTGCAGGGGAGCAGGGAGGGCACGCATCTCAGGCTGGAGCACAGACAGGCTTCCCAGGTGCTCTGGAGGGAGTTCCCAGCGTCTGCTCTGCAGGGTGGCCATGTGATCCCGAGTGAACTCCAACCAGAGCCTTCTTTAACTTCTGCTATCCCAGCAGCCCTGGGGCTGTAGGGGTGACACACGTGGGGCTGCTAACTCCAAGGTCAGCAGTTCCAAACCATCAACTGCCGCTCCTCAGGAGAAGGACAGGGGCTCTGTACTCCCCCTGCAGAGTAAGACTCAGAAATCCACAGGGGCAGCCCTACCCTGTCCTCTACGGTCACTGTGACGCAGAATTGACTCAGGGGCAGTGAGATTGGCTTTTTGGTGGATGACATTCCATTCCGGGATGCCCACCCAGGCCTCCCAAGAGCCAGTTGAGTAAGCTGAGTCTCAGGGAAAGAAGTGAGTCTCACCACCTAACCCCAAGGCAGTGGCTTGTGGAGTTGGGGTCAGGGGTAAGAAAGGAGCCTGCCCTTCCTCGGAGCCTGAGGTCACCCCTGCAGGACACTGGGAAGGCACCACCTTTCACACCGTGCCGCGCTGCACTTTTGCTTTCTCTCACGTGGAATTGCTGTGTACGTCATGCAATTGTTGGGTGGCCGCGATCAAACTTGTAGTGGCCCAACAGACAACTGAACAGAAGACTGCCCGATCCTGTGCCGTCTCAGAGCTGTCGTTTGAGCCCATTGTTGTAGCCGCTGCATCTGTCCCTCTCATTGGGAGTCTTCTTCCTCTTCGTCTCCAGGGAATGCCCCCCACCCCCTTCAATGCCCCCCCCCTGTAACGTACCCCAAGTCCTTGAGATGAAATCTCACTAGCCTGCCTTATAAAGAGTATTCTGGCTGTGCGTCTTCCCAAGAGAGACGATCAAGGACATTCACGAATCTTCCTCCAATCCCAGTGCCTTCATCCTTCTTAATAATAGTTGACTACTGGGATTATCTGTTCAGCATACAGATTGAATAACTCTGCTGATACCACCCTGAGGCATACCATTCCTGATCTGCTCATCTGGGAGTCCATTGTATATTTAGTATTTTTTACTAACCCTGTATCCCAAAGGGATCCATCCTTCTTCGTGGTTCAGCTTACATATGCATATGGGGTGATCAAAAGTACCATCGCTTGGGTTGGTGCATCCCAGTCTTTAAAGGGACCTCTTTGCCTTTTAGCCCATGAAAGCGATCCTGTGCAGTGGATTTGCCCAGCGTAGTTTGTCGTGGTGGTGGTGTTGGTGGTGGCGGGAGGCGGGTGGGGGGGGGAGTGGTCTTGATTCCTGCTGCCGTGGGCATTGATTGCCCATCCCAGGAAAAGGAAATCGTTGATGGTCTCTGTCTTTTCTCCATTTATCTTGATGCTGCTCATTGACTCGCTGTGAGGAGTCTTATTTTCTTTACGTTGCCATTAACGCATCTTGCAGGCTGTGGTCTTTTATCTTCTTTTGGCTTTCTGCAAACAAGGTTGTGTTGGCTGCATGTCACAATTGCTAATAGATCTCCCTCTAACTCCAATGTCATGCTGTTCTTCATAAGGCTATGTATGACTTCTCAGATGCTTTGCTCAGTAGTCAAAAAAGACCACCCTGATGCCTGCCTTTCCTGCCTTTTATACATGCAGTATCCCTTTGTCTCTTGATCCATATTGACTGTGATGTTTAGGCATACTGTGCCCACCTGGCCCATAGGCGCATGTAGGATTAACAGGTCGAAGTTAGACTGGAGTGCAAAGAGATAAACTGCTCTATAAGGTCCACCCCATCTCTCTTGTTCTCTGATGTGTTTCGCATCTTTCACTTAACAAAAATTTTTTAGCATGATATCAAAAATATTGCCCATGTCATGAAACATCTTCACAAACTTTTTTTTTTCTTTCTTTCTGCTTTTTCATTGAACACGTTTATTGAGCAACATGGTGGGGGGCAGGGGACAACATGAATGAGTGAAACAGACATACACAAAAAAGAATCCTTCCCTCAGGGGCTGATCAGGTGAATAACGACCCCGCTGATCAACTCAGCATTGGCCCAGGTCCTTCATCGATGACTGATTTCCTGTGGGCAGACTCTCCCCACGACTTTTTCTAATGATGCGTCTTAATGAAGCCACTCAGAGTCTCGCCACACTTGCTTCTAAGGAACACTCTGGTTGCATCTCTCCTCAGACAGATTTGTTCGTTCCCTAGGCCATCTGTGATAATGCTCCTTGGTCTTCACCAGCACTGTCGTCTGAATGCCTGGGTTCTCCCCCTCTTGCTTTTGCACCACGCTCTGCTTAAGCCTGAATGTTTAATGTGATATTTATTTTCAAGCTGTTCATTGTGGTTTGGGTGAACATTTACGGAGTAAATGGGATTTCCACTCGACGAATCATACGCCTCTTGATTTGTGACATGGATGGACCTAATGGTAGAGGGATCACAGTGCTTCCTACTTGTGTTTTTTCTTTGTTTCCCCGGTTTTCGCCATCATGACTGGCAGCCATGTGAACATCGTTGTACTTCGTCATGTCATTTCCATCTGTAGCTCGAAAGCAAGAAAGCCCACACTGGCCACCCACACACACACACACCCTAATTTTGTTAAACAATCATCTTTTATCAGGCGGTTTCATTTCCAAGCAACCTTTCCAGTGATAATGAGCATCTTAAAATTTGGCTCTTAGGTTTCAGAAAGGTTCACCATAAAAGAAGATTCTGAATACCTAATTATATAAATAGGAGATGCCCCTTTCTTAATTTAAAATTCAGATGGTGGTTTTGAAAGCCAGGAAACATCTCACTAACCCTGACCAGTGGGGCACAGTTCCTCCCTCTCTGCTGCCATGGGAGCTGCCGGTGGACCGCCTTTTCTCCCCCCTTCCCACCCCCGCCTCCCCGAGACATTCACCCAGGCTGCATGGTCAGGCCCCCTCTGCCCCAGCTCCTCACAGTTGGCCAATGCCAGAAGGTCTTTTCCGTCCACTCTGAGCCATCACTGAAAACAGGGGAAAAATACACTGACGGGTCCTCAAGCCAACACAAGGGGCCTGCAGCCGCCCAAAGAGATGCTGGATGCTGGACAGCACTGTAGGACAACTCTGCCCAGCCTCTATTTCTGGACTCCCCGGGCTTGGCCATTCTTCAAGAGTTTGGCAGTGAGGCCTAGAAGGCGGCCGCGCCCATCTCCCTCCGGACACGGCGTGTGCCTCAGTGTATCAGAAATCCCTTATTCTGAGTCCCACTAAGCCAGAGAGAGGAAAAGAATGTGGGTGGAGGGATCCTTGGGCCAAGATGAGCCTTGGAATTAAAAAGAAAAAAGATCAAAAACATAACACAAACTGACTCCTACAGTCCTATCCCCACAGAGAACCTGGGGTGCTCTCTTTGACAGCCAACGTCTGTGTGGGGAAGGAACATGGACAATGTAAAAGACATGTTTGAACACTGCCCCCCCCCTCACCCTGCCTCCCCACCCCTGGCCTTATGGCTGTGGTAGCTTTGTGTTATCTTTCAGAATGTGTGTGTGTGTGTGTGTGTGTAATCATTTTCTTGGGAGCTCTTACAGATATTACAAAAATCCATGATTCAGTTAGATCAAGCACAATTGGACAATGGCCGCCACCATCATTTTCAACACTTTTTCTTTCTTCTTGAACTCTTTGATATCAGTTTCCCTTTATCAACTCCCTCTCCCACCCTGCCCCCAGGAAATAAATAAATATTTCTAAACTTACCTTTCTGTTCTCATCTTGTTGCAAAAAAGAATGGGCCTGCATTGATGAGATTTGCAGAGCGCAGTTTAAAAGGAGGAAAATTAGAGTGGCGCGTGAGCTAGCCACCACTTGGTCCCCCACCTCCCTCAACTGCCCACCAGCCTCTCCAGTTTCTGTGCAACCCATGGAGACAGCCCTGCAGCCCTCTGACCACTGGGCACGGACAGCCCTGCCCAGGAGCCCCGTGCCAGTGTACATGCAAACATCATATATGTAAACGTGCCCGGCAGTCCCTGCCATTGTCCATGAAACATGTGGTTGGAGAAATCCCAGCCAAGTACAGGGCTGGAGACCAGGTTCTAGCGCTGCCCCCTTGCTCCCACAGACATGGCACACTCATGGAACCGTCCTGAGTGGACAGTGGAGTGGCCAAACCTGTGAGGGAACCAGCCCCCGTGCTCACTGCTCTTGGGTTCATCCTGACCCATGGGAGTCGGAGCAGAAAACCGTTTGGTTTTCAGGGCCAGGTGTGTTGTTGTTTCTCCGGAAATAGTTTGCCAGGTATTTCTTCTGAGGCACCTTGTGTTGTGTGAACACAACCTTTTGGTTCTCGGCCTTGCGTGGTGGCTCTTTGCACCCCCAGGGACTTGGATTGTTGCTGGCCATTTCTGACATGGCCTTGCGATGCTGTGGCTGGACAGACACCTGAAGCGTCTTTCTTGCTCTCCTGTGAACTGCGACCCTGTCTTCTAAAGCCCCTTGTGTCTTTGATCTTGACAATCACCCACCCTCCAGCTGCCAAGAGCCTCCTTGACACGTTTCCTGCCCCATAGCCACCCCCTGCCCAAATCTAGTTAATCTTGCCTGTGCAGTAGCTCTTGGCTGGGTCCCTCTCTTCCCAGCCCAACCCTCTACTCATTCTGGCCATCCGCCCCTCCTGCCTGAAGGCCCTTGTTAGTCCCCCACCCCCTCCAGCCAAACCCCATCACATGGAAAGCTCCTTCTAGACTAGGGGTCTGACAGCTCCTTCATCTGCCCATCGACTTTCCCCTGCTGACCACGGCGCTCATCAATGCCGTGCAAATGCCCGGCAGACTTTCCTGCTGGCCCCAAGGTTGGAGGTTCGAGCTCATCCAGAGGTACCTCCAAATAAAAGCACGGCCATCCACTTCCCCAGACTTGACTGTTGAAAACCCAGCAGGCCAATTCCTCCAGGGAGCCTGCCCAATGCCCTCTCCCCAGCTGGGCTTGATGCCCTCTGCTGCTCTCCTGCTGGTCCCATTGTGGATGCCTGCTGGACCAGGGACTGGGCAGTGGGTCCGTCTGGTGCCATGTGTATCCCCAGTGCTTCAGCCAAGGGTCCCCTCCACCCCCACCCTGTGTACTGAGTCATCTTAGAGATAGGGCTCTTCTCCTTCCCTCCTTTGCATCTTTGCGGCCTCCCTTGGAGCTGGAAAAGGCACTTGATCTTCTCCTATGGGGAGGGATTGCTGAGAACCTCCCCCAAAGCCTCACTCCCCTCCCTGTCAAAGACCCTGAGCAAGACATCCAAGGCCCTGAAGTGGACCAAGCACAGCGGGTGCCCTGTCAGCTCGGGAGTGCCTGCTTTTATCAGAAGTGGTTGCAGGAAAATGAGGGCCAGCTGCACCCCCTCGGGGAGGGACTTTCCTCTCCCTTCCGGGCCCCCAGCTGACCTCAAAGGGACAGCCTGCCAGCAACAGCCGTCACCACTCAGCCTCACTGTCAGAGCCTCCCCCCTGGCTGGGCAGGGGTGGGCGTGGGGTGACGCTGCTCCAGGCTCTAACGGAGCCCAGCTGGGGGCAGGGCGGGACACACAGGGCAGCTCTGCCAAGAGGTTCCATCACCAGGCTTGGGTGTCGGCAGCCGCAGGCGTGCCCGGCAGCTGTGGGCACTGCTGGTGTGCGTCAGCGGACCCGCTGGGACCCGGCTAAACCAGCTCCAGTCGAGTTGGGGTGGAGACGACGATGAAAAACACGAGCCCTCGAGGCAGGCTGTGAGGCAGGCTTGAGTCCTTCTGGCCTGTGACTTTGGGCACACGATGAAGTGGCCTGGGCCTCAGCCTCCCGCCCTGCAGTTGGGCGTCTCCAGGTGCAGTGGATGCTCAGGGAGGGTCTGTGCTGGCCTGGGGTCCCCAGGAGCTCAGTGCACAACAGCTGCTTCTGCACCATCTCCTTCCCCAACATCCTTGTTGTCCTCAGCGTCGTCAACTGCCCCGTCCAGTTCAGGGCGTGCTTCTTGGTGTCCTCTGGGTGCCAGGTTCGACTGGCTTCAAGTGTGTCTACCCAGTCACTCATCCATTCATCGGTGAAGCCTCACCTGATGCCAAGGTCCCGGGCACTGCCCGGCACTGGGGAGCCAAGTATCAGAGACGGCTGTGGGCCTGGCCATGTGTACTGTCCGTCTGTGTCCCGAGTGGAACCTTCTCCCTGTAACCTCACTCCCAGCCCTCCAACCTGTAGCAGACTTGGAGGTTCTAGATGGTTCCTCCGGCCTCCTGGAAGGTCATTTCATCCATCCTCAGGAGAGAAGTGACCTCATATGTTCAGGGCTCACTGTGACCTGGTCCTGGGGTGGCACCGGGGTGGGATATGAGGGCAGCCCCATCCCTGAGGGGGTGTCAACCAGCTACCAGGCTCACTCTCTTGGGCTGTTGCCACCTTCAGCCCCTTTCGACCAAAGGTAGGGGGTGAGGGGGTGTATTTCTCAGCCTTGCCCCGCTGTTACCCTAACCTCTGACCTATCCCCAGCCTGCACCCCCCTTTAGTTGGAAAGACCAGGCAGAAAGCCCACACTGGATACTGGGTATTGTGCACATGAAAAGAATCAACTGTAGCAAGTGGGTCATTGCCAAGTGACCAGAGGTGGAGCAGGGCCGGGGCCGGGGTGGGGGGCGGGCAGGGATGGAGAGGAAAGGTGCCAGTTGAGGAGATTGGGAGGGGGTGGGCAGGGTCTCGGGGTTTGGCACGTGCGGTCTGCAAGCCTTTCCCTGGCATTCTCCCCGGCCAGGAGCCCTGCCAGGTGCACCCCTCACAGCGCACACGCCCAAGCAGCCATTGTGGGTGTTGTCCAGTCGGTTCTGACCCAGAGTACCCCGAGACCGACAGAATGAAACTCTCTCCCTCCTACGCCTTCCACTCAGCTGCTCCTGTGCCCCCCCTGTCTGGTAAGGTAACCGTCATCCTCTGCTTCATCGAGCATGATGACCTCCAGAGCCTGGTCCCTCCTGGTAACATGTCCGCCTGTGTGCCATGACGTCCTGCCCCCTTGCTTCTGGGAGCACTTTGGCTTCCTCAGGCCGGTTGGCAGGCCGTGGTCTTTTCGTTCTTCTTCTGCAGCACTAGCGTTCGGGTGCTTCTAGGTTTCTATGGTGTTCTTCACTCGATGAATCCCTCACCGGAGTCTTCACTACGGGTCAAACCGGCCAGGTTTCTACCCTACTGGCTTCGGTCTCTCCAGCGTGAGGGCGCAGCTAGGGGCTCGTTTGGGAGGTGACATGTGCCCTGCCTCGGGAAGCTGCATCCAGAGTCGTCATGAAGGAC
Organism: Nesogale talazaci; assembly: GCA_004026705.1. Taxonomy (NCBI): domain Eukaryota; kingdom Metazoa; phylum Chordata; class Mammalia; order Afrosoricida; family Tenrecidae; genus Nesogale; species Nesogale talazaci. The sequence continues at coordinate 51,224 of PVJH01009829.1, read as the reverse complement.
ACGGGAACTAGCAGGCCAGATCAGACCCGAGATAGCAGCCGGGTCTCCAGCCTGGCAGGCCTGGTCTTTGCCCTGTAGATAGTAGGAAGCCATTGACTGGTTAATATTGATAGCCCTGGGGTGAGAGCAGAGGGCAAGGGGAGCCTGAGCTTCTGTGGGCATCTGCACTTTCCTGCCTGGGTGCCAGTGGGAAGTGAATGCTGCTGCCCAACCCTCCACCTAATGGCCTCTGCTTCGGATGCCCAGGACAGACAGACACATGGCTCAAATCATGGGCAGGAGGCAGGACTCAGGAGTCCTTCCCACCTGCAGTCCCGAGCAGGTTTCTTTGTTGCGCTGGCCACAGGGGCTCTTCGCACCACCAGTCAGAAGTCACGGCACCAGCAGCTGCTCCCGGGCCCCACCTGTTCTTTCCTTACACTCTTCAAGGGTGGTTTCTCGCTGCCCTGCTGTCTGCCCTCTCTCCCTCCCCTCCTTTCTAGCAGGCAGCAGATGGGTGTGAACGTCATGCTCCAGGTAGGGCAAGATCCTGGGCAGAAAAAGCATCACAGCCCCCAGGGGCTGGGCCATCGAAAGCCCTGAGCTTTGGCACATTCCCAGGGGTCAAGGTGTGGGCATGCGATACCCAAGGAGCCTCTCCTCCCTTCTCGGTGGTCAGTTCCCCAGCCTTCCCCTGGGAATGCCCAGCCACCAGGTTCTCTCTCTTGGGCTGTGGTCACCCTCAGTCCCCTTTGACTTTAACATAGAGAGACGATTTCTTAGCTTTGACCCTTAACTTCTTACCCATCCCCAACCTGCACCCCCATTAGCAGTCTCTGTCCAGACAGTGGGTGTACCCACCTGCCTGGGTCCAGACCCCCGTACGCTGGCCTGGATACTCTGTCCCAGAGCTAGTCCACTGCTCCCAGCTGCCTTTGTCTGCTTTGTGCCAGTCCACAGGCCAACCCTGCTGTTCTCAGACTTTACTTCCTGAGGACCTCCTATCCAGACTCTTGGCCAATGTCTCTTGTCCACTACTGGGCATCCACATGACCAGAAGGAAGACATCTTCCCCAGCTTGACCTCCAACCACCTCTCCCCCCGCCCCCCAAAGTTGGTCTCTTTGACTTGTCCTTCTCAAATCACCCTGAAGGGTACCCCCTCCCCCCGGCCTTAGTCTCAGACCTCAGGCTCCCCAGTTCCTTGGGAATATAGCCACCTGCATGATGGTTCCCTCGCGGCCCTGCTTTCCTCCTCAGGAGCTGTGTGGCTTGGGGCGCTTGCCTTAACCTCTCTGAGCTGCTGACACAGGGCCACCCTAAGGTAGTACTGACAGGTGTCACTCAGCGGGCTCTCATTATGCACCAGGCACTGTGTCCAGGACATTACATGGCCTCTTAAAGAAATGCCACACTGTGTTTCCAGTGGAAGTTTACAAAGCAGATCTGGTTTCCACCCCAGCGCCCATACAGACTGCTCTGTGACCCTGCCGTGTGTCAGTGTTGCCCCCCCCTGGCATCCTGGCTCCCCGTTGTTTAACTCCCCTGCCTTCCCATTGGACTTCGGGGGGCACATGCTACTCTTTTGGTCTCTGTCAGGGGGGTTTCCTGAGGTGTCCAGGAGTGCTTCCAGGTCAGGTAGGGGCTTTGGGAGATGTGATGCTGTGTGTCACATGGGTCTGCACAGCCAGAAGGAGGCCTGTCATCCCCGGCGACCTGGATGGGTGCTCCCAGTCTGGTGAGGGCCAGTGCGTGCCTGGCCAGGGACTCTGGCCTTGAACTTGGGGAGGTGGCTATCAGAACGTGCCTCAGCGGGTGTGTGTGTGTGTGTGTGTGTGTGTGTGTGTGTTTTAGCCATCATGATGTCAGCCACCCATTGTTTTCTGGTTAAAGGGACACCATGGTGGAGGAGCCATGGGGAGCCAAGCTGGTGAGCTTGTCCTAAAAAGGAAACGGCTTGCCGGAGAGGTATAAATAGGAGCAGGAGGGGCACAGCAGACGACAAGGCCGCCCCGCTCACCCCCTCGGCCACCACAGGAGGGCCGCTCTTGAAGTCCTGGCCACCAGCAGGAGACTGACTGCTGCAGATGCTGGCAGGAGATGAGAGTTGAGCTGAGCAAGCCCCTGCCATCCATCCTCTGCAAACCTCCCCGGGCCCAGCCTGCCTGGATGTTGTATGAATACTTGGGGGACCGAGGTGTGCGGGGAGAGACCCAATGCCATCCCTTTGCAGTGGTCAGAGAGGAGCCCTCAGCCCTGGGCCAACAGGAGAAGAGGGAGGAGGAGGGAGGGGGGCAAGAAGCAACAGGGGCAACTGAACCATCGGCCAGGCCTCCCTCTGATTGGTCTTACGTGGTACAAAGATGGAAGGCACGAGGACAGCCGCCAAGGACAGTGGGCAGCCTGGGAGGTGGGTGTCTCTCTGAGCATCCTGCTCCCTGAGACTCGGTTTCTGGTCTTCACCGTTGGGTTTGGGTTCTGGGCTTTGCTTTGGAACTTCCCTGTGGGTAGTAGTGACCAGGCCCACGAGGAGACCATCCCTACTTCCACCTTTCCAGGGCCTCTCACCAGCACCAACTCAACCATGTGTGGGAGGCCCCTGAGACACAGATGTGCTGGGATTCCAGGTGTTCCTTACGGCATGGGGGTGTCTCTCTGAGCTTCTGGCAGCAGCCTTTCCTGGGGTGGTGGACCAGCAGCCACGTCCTCACTCTCCATCTTGAGCTGATTCAGCTTCCCCCTCCTCCTGCTCCTCCTCCTCGTCCTCCGTTGGTGGGGATCCTTTTGATCCTCTCTCCTGAGGCCATCTCTCTGAGAGGCAAAGCTCCAAGAAGTTGCCCACGTTACCCATTTACAGGCAAGACCTGCCTCTTTAAATTCTTTGGCTGTCCACGGCAGCTCACGGCTGCTTCTTGACTTTGCCCATGGCCAACCCCTCCACAGGACCGACCTCTCCTGAAGGGATGAGAACTCCCAAGTCCAGCCAGGGCCGGGTGTCGAGTCCAATCCTGGCAGGGGAGCCCCCTGCAGGCCATCTGCCGCCATTTGCGACGGGGCCCCTCCCGCTCCAGATGTAGTGCCCTTTGTATGCAGGTGGTGGGTCCCGGACCCTGAGCCGCCTGCCGCCCACACCTGTCTCATTTCCTCAGGAGGCCGTGGACGAGCGAGGTGGCGGAGACAAGGGAGTTACCATCAAGTCAAAGTGGGCATGCACGTTCCAAGTCAAATATTGTACATGGGCCCCAACGTGTTTTTCTTGATTACTTCTTAACCACTCAGGTGTGCTATTCTCCAGTAAATATCTCCACCACTACCCTCCCCCCCCCCCCCCA
>PVJH01009829.1:0-47814 GCA_004026705.1 Nesogale talazaci | reverse complement strand
GAGAACTGTTTGTGGCAACCATTTGCAGACTCTCCCGCCATCAGCCCACCTCGAGTGGGTGGTTTTCGATAGAACACACACCCAGCAGAGCAGGAGAATTTGGACCACTCTCGTGGAAAGCAGATGGGCCAAGCTCTCGGGCCAGGTCTCAGGAAATGGCTTTGAGTGACTGTTGGTCCACTCCCTGGGCAGATAGTGAATGGGCTTCCCCTCAGCCCCAGATCCTGGCTCCTCGCAGAGCTGGGTGCAGCCCTGGCCCATGCTCAAGAAGCCTGGTGGATACGGACCAGCAGACGTGTGCACGTTTCCTTCTGAAACAGCCTGGAGCCCACGACGCAGCGAGGCGGGCTCCGCTCTCAGGCGGTGTGACATCATCGCGGCTGCACAGCCAGCACTGCTTGTCTGTCAACGTATGTCATAAGAGACCAGTCACGACGGTGCTTCCCCAGGAAGACCACAAAAAACGTGGGTTAATTAAAGTAGCCGGCAGGTCACTGCTAGAACTGTGTGAACAAAGTTGTACTCACACTGGTGGTGGGTCACGAACGGTTGATTCTGGGGAAGTCAAATTCAGCTTTAGGGCATGCGGATGGGGGTACCCGTAGTAGCATTCTGTCCTCAAAGCACTCGGGAAGGGGTGGTGTCCCATTCCAGCTCCCTCGGGATGCCGTCGAGGCTCGGAGAGGGGAACAAGTTGCCTGAGGTCACATGATCAGCAAGTGGAAGCACAGGAATTTGAACGCAGGTCGGAGCCCCCTGCCCTCTTCTGTGGTTGAATGACAATCTCTCCGGGAGACGCAGTCCAGGAAAGCTTCCTAGAGGAGTTGTCCTTGCAGTTGTCGTTAGGGGCCATGGAATTGGCTCCCACCCACTGCGAACCCCGGGCCCGGATGGAAGCCCTGCCCAGTGCACCGGGGCCTCCTCATGCTTGTTCTTACATTTGGCTGCTCATTGGTGCAGCCACCCTCCCGATGCATCTTACCCAGGGCCTTCCTTTGCCCCGCTACTCTGCCAGGCGTGATGTCCTCCTCCACGGACTGTTCTCTCTGACAACCTGTCCAAAGCACGTCGGTGCCAGGCTAAGAGCAGGCAGAGTACCTCTCAGATCATAGACCCGGGTGCATTGTCTGGGTGATATCCATTCACTGCCAGTCAGTTGCTTCTGATTGTGACCGTGGGTTCCCAAGGTTGTAAAGCTTCATGGAGCCAGCGACCCTCTTCTGCCTCCCTTGGAGTGGCCGGTGGTTTGCAGCTGCTGGCCCGGTAGTCAGGGAACAGCTCAGTGCACACCCCGTGACTCACCCAGGACTCTTGGTGTCAGTGAGAGTGACTTCGATGACATGCATCCCCTCATGCAAATAAAGGCTTGGCGCTTCTGTGTCACTGGGGACACAGGTTTAAATTGGGCTTCCATCTTCCAGGAGGCTGGGACAACCGCGCCACTAGGTGCGTGATATTCTCAACAGCTCAGAGAGGACCCGGTAAAGGTGCACGTCAGGCACATTCCCTTCAAGGAGCATTCCTGGGTGCCAAACTTAAGGGCTGGTCCTTTAGCTCATGGTTGTGGGTGTGGGGTGCTGCTTGCCTGGGTGAAGAACAAGCGTCCTATCCCCCCAGTCTTGCCGGTGGTGACCATGTGCTCCCGAGCAGGCCTCGAGCAGAGCAGTGGCCAGGGCACTGTCTCTGGGAACTGGCGGTTACTTTCGGAGCGGTGCCCGTAGCTCCTTGGTCTATTCTGGTCTGTTGGGCGTGTTTTGGTGGGGCTTCACTGAAGTACAGTGTTTCAGCAATTAGGCCACTTGAGGCGGCCGGCCCCCCAGCTGGCTCCGCAGTCCCCCAGAGCACCACTCAGCTTCCGGTCTCCCACCCAACCTGGGGCATTTCTCATCGAGGCTCATGCCAGCTCCAGCGGGGCCAGCAGAGTGGGTGAGGGGGGTTCTGTGCAGCCCCCACCCTCCCTCCTTAGTCCCTGCCTCCACATCACTGGATGTGGTCTTCTTTTACATTCCAGGCCTATCTCCTGCAGGCCAGCGGTTGGGAGTCTCAGGTTTGGAGAGTTCTTTTCAGGTTAGCTATGGTCTTCTGTGTAGCCCGAGTCTCTCGGTGAGAGAAAGCCATTCCTGATGGTGAGAAGTCCCTTCTGCGATGGTGGCTTGCGTGGGTCTGAAATGCTCACTTTGTGTGAGGCAGGCTGTTCAGGCTGAAAAAGGAGGGAGGGGTGGCGGGGGGCGGGGGGGAGAAACCCAGCCCCCTTTCCTGAGCCCGAGGTCACACAGCTGGCTAGAAGCAGGCCAGTCAAGAGCCAGACTTCCACCCCACACCCCAGCCTGGTGCTCGGGTTTGTGTTCCCTAATTACCTCCAAGCAAAGGAGATTGCAAAGAGATCTGGAGAGAAGCTTTTGTAGGACTTTAGAAATCAAACTGCTATTAATATGCTAATTACCCCGGTTCTAATTTACCATCGAAGCAGGTCCTGCCGAGTTTCTCCCTGGCAACATTTAGATGGGCTCTTCTAGAAATGCAGAGTCCATATTGCTGTTGGGGGTTTTTGTTTTAAGGAAAGCTCTCCACCCAGGCCTGCTGCATGGCCAGGCAAACCTTGCCTGGGTTTTCTTGGGTCCAGCTCCGCCCCAGAGAATGAAGACAGAGTGGACGCAGTCTGAAAAAACAAGTGCTCCGCAGAGATGGCTGTGGGTCCCAGGCCAGTTACCTGCTAATGGCATCTCCCCTCCAAGCGGTATTTTTAGCAGCGGCATCTCTGGCTCATCAAACCAGTTCTGCCGGCTTCGTTCTCCCCTCTGCTTCCAATTGGATGGTGCAGGTGCTGTTTGGGCAACGTCTCTTTCCGCCCACATGGCTTTTGTCCTGGAAGTACCCCGGTTCGTGAGGAAAACAAGATGGCAGCCACCCTACCCCGGGCAATATAAATATTTGTTTGGGAAATAAGGGATGAGCGACCTATTTGCTTTGAGGGTGGGTCCCAAGAGGGCAGGAAGCAAGGTTGGCCCCACCCCTTTGCTTTCTGAGGAACCGGGTTGGGCAAGGGACTTTTCTAAGCTGGGGTGGGGGTGAGGTGACTTCCCTTCCCCAACAAACCGCAGAAAGCTCACTGTCATTTGAGCGGGCAGCAGGACGCCCAGGCCAGACGCTCAGAAGGCTCGGTCACCCACATGGCTGGTGCTGTTGTTTTTCATCGGACCCTCTACCGTTTCTCTTTGTGTGGGCTTTGCCATGTGGCCAGTGCTGCCTCACAATACGGTGGCTGGTTCGGTACCCCAAGAGATGGAGCGCTCGGGTGAATCTATCCTGAGAGGTTACAGAAGCAAGATCCTGATACAACCTACCCCCCAAAGTGGCAGCCTCACATCTGCCATGGTCAGCTGGAGTTGTGATTGGCCACATCCCCCAGTGAAAGGGATTCTACCGCCTGCAGGGAAGACTATCCAGCACACTCTGAGGAGAGCTGCAGGATGAGATGGAATAGAAGAAAGACTTGAAAATATGAGGGCGGGGAGGGGGGAGGCTATAAAAATGGCAAGGCAGATTTCAAAAGAAAGAAAGAGAGAAGATGAAAATGTAATAAATGCAAGTAAAAATTCAGTGGGCACTTAAACAGCAGATGTGACTTAGCTGATGGAAAAAAAAAAAGAAAACGAAGACATATATTTACATCCATGAATGCAGCCCAGAGAGAGAAAGTTCTAAAGACAGTAATAAAAGATATAGGCTACAGTGAGAAGGTCTAATGTACATTTAATCAGAAGAAAGTAGTGGAGAAAATGGGCAAAAGACACTATTTGAAGAGATGCTGACCAAGAATTTTGCAGAATCTGTGAAAGACAGGAAACCTCTGACCTAACAAACTCAATGAATCCTAAGCATGCTTAATACAAACAAATCTATTCCTAGATGTGTCAGGGTGAATCAGCATTAAGGAAAACTGAGATAAAGAGAGGATTTTTAAAACAGCCAGTGAGAACAAGATCCTCTGTGCAGGGATGTCAGCTGACTCCAGTCATTTCAGAGAAAATGATTGTTTGCCCTGACTTCTGCACCCAGAGTACTTTTCAAGAACAATAGAGAAATCAGAGATGATTTAGAACAAGCACTTGGAAATCGTATGACACATTTCTCTCACAGTAGATTTTCTAAAGAATATACTTCTGTTGTTGTTAAGTCATTTCTGACTCATATGGACCCTGAATACAACATAACAAAACACGGTTGAGACAGTGAAGGTTTATTGTGCCAACCCGACTTGTAAACACGTGGGATTAACTGCAGGGCAGAGAGAGAAATGGCTCGGTGATCCTCGCCTTTCTAGTTCTCCGGTCCCTTGCTTTCTGCTGGTTGGACCAGGGTGCAGCTGCCTTAGCCAATTCCCTGCTTCAGCTGGCAAGGCTCACTTCCTGTGAGACATCCCTGAGGAGAAGCCACATGGACCCACCCCAATGCAGCCCTGGGTGCTGGAGCAGCTGTGTGGAGACCCCTGCCAGTGCTGAGATGCTGACACGCTCACTGATTCAGCTTTCCTCCTGCAGTTGGCATCATTATGTGTGTGTTTTGTGAGATGGAGGAGGACTTTGTGGATCAGTGTGGTACCTGTGGGCTAATGATGGACTGATGGCTTGGACAGCACTGGGTTGGGATATTTTCTTGTTTTTTGTTTGTTTTGTTTGTTTTTGGGCATCACTGCTCTCCGGTGGTGGGAGTAGGAGGCCCAGCCCCACTGCTGGAATTGAACCTCCGTCCCAGTGGGCCGCAGTCCCTCGCACAACCACTACGCCACCAGGGCTCAGCCTGGGATATTTTCTTAATGTACATGTACCCTTTACATAAAACTCTTCTACGTATATGGGTTTCAATGGATTTGTTTCTCTCATCTACCCAGACGAACACAATGGCCCAGTTCTGTGCCAGCTTCGTCACCATTGCTGCGTCTGAGCCTCTTGTTGTGGTCACTGTATCAGCCCATCTCACTGAGAGCCCTTCTCTGCCGTGCCAAGCATGATGTGCTCTCCAGAAGCTGCTCTCTTTCCCCTGATAGCAGGCCCAGAGTATGTGAGATGGATGATCAGCATTACTTTTAAGGAGTCTGAGTGGTGCTTTCCCTAAGACAGGTCGTTTGCCTTCTGGCAACCCCTGATTTGGTGGGTATTCTCCACCAACACTGTCATTCAAGGAAATGACGATTCTTCCTCCCTTTCCTTTTCCCCTTGCCTCCAGCGTGCACTTACGGTGGAGGTCACGGAGACTGCTAAGACCGAGGTCGGCACCCGTGAGCAGTCAAAGTGAGGTCCTTGCTCATTTGATGAAATACAACATTTGACGTTTGGGGTTTTTTGGCTTTTGCTTCCATGGACATCGGTTGTGGAGCCCTGACACCCACAGTCAGATCACTGGGTGCAGTGCTCTCATGGCTGCCTGGTCCCGTGGTGAGGATTTTTGCATTCTTTGTGTTGAGGTGTAATCCCGATGGGAGGTTCTGGTCTTTGACCTTCATCCTTAAGTGCTGCAAGAACGCACTGTCAGCAAAGAAAAGCCTCAGAGGCCGTCTGGGTGCAAGGCGGAAGGATGGGCAGCATTTGGGTAAACCTTTGGATATATCTGTACCGACTGGCGCCAGAACAGCTCTTCTGAGGCTGGTTTCAACCCCACAGGAACCATGTTCAGGCCGGATGCACAGCTGAGTTTCCACTTTCATCTGTGCCGGGACCTGCCCTGGTTCTGTCATTCCTTTCCCCACAGCCCTGGGCTGTAAGCTATGCTTGTGGCTCATGCCTTCTTGGTTCCTGAGATCACAGTGGATGAAGTGTAGGGCTGGTAACTGAAGGGTCAGAGGTTCAAATCTACAAGCCACTGCACGGGAGAAAGATGAGGCCATCTGCCTGCCGAAACATTTCCAGTCTTGGGGACTGGACAGAGCAGTCCCACCCCAGCTTGGTGGGTTACGGTGAATCAGAGGGCACCTGAAGGTCGTGGACTTAGCGTGGAGAGCTCTGCTTCCTGACTCAGGGCTAGCTAGAGTCCGGTTTGTCTCTGTTGTTGATGCCCAGTCTGATCAGCCACTTATCCTACCTGGGGTTCTCATCCCAGCACGACCCGACTCACCTCTGGGCAGGTTTGGGGCTCTGCCAGCTCCTTCTCTTTCCTTTTCCCGGAAGCCTCCTTTCATCTGTACTCTAGGACCTTCAACAGAGACGCCCAGTCAGGAGACAGCTAGTGAAAAGAAGCCACAGCAAACGGAAGCCCGTTTGCGACAGAAACCCTTCTGTCGGCTGCAGCTACCCAACAGACTCCGTTCAAGCCCCCATCCATCCCTTTTCTCAGAAGCTTGCTGCTCAGTCTCTTGGAGGATTTGCTTTCTCTACGGGAATTGTTCTCAAAACTGGCAAAGGGAGACAAAGTATCACGTTCCTGAGATATCCTCTCTCCACACGCTCGTTGGCGACTGGCCCGTGCTGGGCCCACGATGGAACGCTTAGGTCTTGTTGGAGAAGAGAAAAGCAGGCGGATGAGCCCAGCTTGGGGAGGGAAAGGTTCTCACCAAGCAGAGGGGTGTGAGAGGGCTGGGAGCCAGACCGAGCTGGGAGCCCAAAGTGGAGTGAAGTGAAGCCAGATGCCTTCCCTACCCGGGGTAATGCCAGTGTGCTGCCAGCCAGGGACGCCTGTTCCCTTTAAATGGCAGAGCATGCTGGGAGAGGACTGGCCATTTGATGGTTGTTGCAAGTGAGGTTTGCTCTGCTCCAGCGATCAAGCAACAGAGGGAGTCAGGTGGGATATTCCTGGAGGCTGCTCCCCTGCCCTGGGCAAATGCTCATCTTACCTGCCTTCCAGGAGACCTGCATCCTGCCTGTAGACCACCACTCCATGGGGTGGGGAGACTGAGGCTCAGGGGTCGAGGTACTTGTGGATGTGGCCCTTGAGGTCAGGAAGCTGTTTGGCATGGCCCATGACCCATCTTGGGAAGGGTCCCTGGCCCTGGTGAAGCATGTCCAGTTCTGTTTCGGGCTAGCCTGCTGCCGCCTGCACCCCTCCCTTGGGGAGCATTAGTGTCGGCAGAACCTGAGGCTTGTGGTAGCATCAGGGACATCCAGACTGGACTCCTGCAGTGGGAGCCAGAGCCACTCAATCTTTGGGCAGCAAACCTCAGTGCTCATGTGGGTGCCTGCTGGGTATGGGTTTCTTCTCTGGGCTGGGGGGCAGCATTGATGGAATGATGGGCAGACAGGGAATACTCCTTGGTTCGGACGCCTGGACCCCCTGAGAGATATGTGGCTATGGAAAATAATGCACACCATGGGATTTAACTTGCAGAATGATCCCATACAGACAGCTGACGAGGGAAATGTGGTGGCTAGCAGAAGCCGTTCATTCTCTCTCTCTCTTTCTCTCTTCCCCCCGTCACATGATGCTCTGGCTACCTGTACCCTATCTTCCATGCCCTTCACCTCCGCCCCCTGAGGACCGCAGTTTGGGGCTTCATTGAGAGCAGAGAAAGGTGCAGCCTGGCCGGGGGTGAAGGGGGAGTGGGAGACTTCACAGTAGACACTAGGTACATTGAGCTCTGACCAGCATGAGTGTTGGAGCGCCCCTAGGGGATGGGGAGGTCGGAGGAATGAACAGACACCATCCACATGACCTCTGACCCCACTCAGCAGTGCTTGCTGGGAATACCAAAGCTTTCAGCATCCAGTTGTGCTAGAGTGGGGCTTGTTGTGAGGCCTCAGCCTGGTCCTTAAATTGACTCTGTTGTGGTTGCCTGCCCAGTCGGATGGGGCATTCCACCCCCCCACCCACCCAAGGCAGTGGAGGCATTAAGGAGGTGTATGTGGAGCAGGGCATCGTGGGGCTCCCGGAGATGTGTGATGCGCTGAGCTCCCTCTGTCAGGCACACTCAGACTGGTGGCACTGAGCTTTCTCCGCCCCGCCCCCTCCTCCCCATCACAGTTCTCTGAGTCCAGCCCTTGTCGTTCCCTCCCCACCTACATGTGAGGTGTCTTCTTCTCCCTTGTCCCTGGGTCCTAGCTTCTTCAGGCTGCTGTGACAAATGCCACGGGCTGGTGGTTGGCTCGAAGTCAGCAGAAGGGTCTGGTCTCACCTACCTGGACTCCCAGGAGTCCAATGTCAGGTGTCGGCAGGGGCATGCCCTCTCTGATGGTTCTAGGGGAGGAAGTGGGTTGTCTCTCCCAGCTGTGGGCAGCCCCTGTCGATGCATCTTCACATGGCTGCCCTTCCTGTTTCTTGAGGCTTCTTCTCCTTCTATAAGGAGTCGGACCCGCCATGCTTCACTGGAACCTCGTGTTCGTTTAACATCGAACATCTTCAAGAGCTTATTTCCATAGAAGGCCGCATGCCCGGGTGCCCAGTGCTAGGTCATCTTTCAAGGCACGCAATCCAATTCTTAACGGTCACCAAACTCCCACCCCCGGGCTTGGTTTGCTCATGTGCTCTTGACCCCGGGCAGCATGGCCGGTCATGAGACAGACCAGGACTTGCCTCCCAGTTCCTGGGTGAAGATGGGGAGAGGCAGGAATCCATCAGGAAACCAGCCTTGAAGGTTTGCAAGGATCTGTGCTGGATGCCTCGGAGGAAAGGTGATAGGGCCTTGGACCAGGGTTTGTGCAGGAGACACCACACTGCCTGCAGTTGGAGGAGGGGAGGTCATTTCCAGAAGAAACGACAGCCTGGCCCTTAGGGAACCTGGAACCAGCCCCCCGCCCCCAGTCTGTCTGTGACCCTTGGAGGGCATGGTGGCACAAACGCTGGTCCCAGTGGCGCATCGGTTAAGCAAGCCCTAGGCTGTGAGCTGCCAGGTTGGCGGTCCTGCAGGTCTGCCCCTGTAAACACCACAGCCAGGCAAACCCTGTGGGGAAGGTCTGTGCTCTCACATGGGCTGGGGTCACGGAGCGGACGTGAGTCAGAGGCATACGATCACAAATAACCACGAGCCTCAGAAAACCCTGGATGAGCCCAAATGCAATCTCGTGTGCAGACAAATCCCTAAATGGATTCAGAGACCAACCACCTGGGTCCTTGCCCCTTGAACGCATACCCGCCACCCACTTGCCATCCCACAAAAGTGACATGGCGTCCCCACCAGGGACACGCCCCATTATCATGCCCCATTACGAGCACTCGACTTGGGAGTGAGCGGCCCCCTGCGTCCTGAAAAGGGGGCCAGTTTCACACACCTCTGGTGTTTCGGGAAGATCAATGGAGTCCCAGTATGTGTGCTGCCTTGAGTCCCTGTGGGTGGGTTTTGCCCAGTGTCCCACAGAACTCCTCTTGATGACTACAGAACCTTCTGGAATCTGCATGATTAATGCATATGAATGGAGCCTTCCAGTGTGAACCATTAGATGCCATAGAGATCGATGGGAACGAGTGACACTCAGTGTTCCTTCTTGAGGGATTGAACCTGTGCTTTGGGGGCTGTGGGCCACTTGCTTCCCCTGGCTCAATTCAGTCACGTGCAGGGCCTGCCTGAGAAGCAGGGGGTCCTCGGGGCCTCCTGAGAGCCCCAGGGATCACATGGAAGGAGGCTGGAGGGGCGAGGTGAGTTAAAGGCATGCCACTGTTCCTAGCTATCCCACTCGGTGGCAGAGAAGCTGCTGGTGCTCAACCAGATGGAGTCGAGGAGGCTCCAGTGGGCGAACATTGGTCCCAGTCATCCAGTTGATAGCGTGTACTCCAGCTCTTTCTGATCGGTGTCCTCGGTGGGAAGTGAAGGGGATTTGGCAGCAGTGTCTAGCAGCTGTTCCTTGTACTCGTAGATAGTCGTGACTAAGGGCCTGCGAGGTGCCAGGCACGGTGTTAAAACCCTTGATTTGTCACCGCTCTGAGTCAGAATTGACTCAGTCAGAATTGACTCAACGGCAATGGGTTTGAGTGGGTCCGAGGCCTAAACTGGTGTTATTATCTACATTTTAGGATTCAGAAACCGAGTCTCAGAAAAGATCCTACAGGTTGTGTCGGGCAGGTTATAGGCTCTGCTGCTGGGACAGAGACCCAGACTGACGCTGGTGTACACAAGGTGGTGGTTGGTTGTCATTAAGTCCATTCTTGTGCAGAATTGAAATGCTCCATGGGGATCTCAAAGTTATGACCTTTCTGAAGCTCATTGCCAGGGCTAATCTCTTGAGGTGACTCTGGGTAGGTCCGAACTGGCAACCTTTCAGTTCCTTGTGGCCAAATGCTTAGTTGTTTGCTCCAACCAGGGAATGAGAACAAGGTAGATGTTTATTTCTCTCTCGAAATGGCGCAGGGGTCGGTAGGGGTGGGTCACACTCTCTGTGAAGGCTGTGCCTAAGTGTCCTTTAACTTCTGGCCTCTTTGGGTCCATAGGATGTTGTCCCCATTGGTGGGGATCAAGGTGGCATCCCACTGTGTCTGTTCTCTAGGGTCTGGGAAAGAGGAAAGGAGACGTGGGCGCCATACATTCTTGCCTTTAAGGGGCCAACCTTGCACTCTACCCCTTGATTTTCGCTCACAGAGACAGGTCAAACCTTAGTCACATAGTCACACCCAGCAGCAAGTGTGGCTGGGGGATGTCGTCATTCTTTTGGGGGACCATGTGCCCAACTAACAGTGGGGCATGGGTATCTGACTGCAGACCCTGGGGGATAGCTAGCTGCATTTGTCCCAAGGTGGGGCTGGGACCAGAGGCCAGGTGGTCTGCCAAGTCCATACTCTTCACTTCTCTGCCCCTTCTCATCTGGGTGGGACTCTGGGTCAGCACCAAAGCCCACTGCTGCAGGCTCCTTGGGCAGGGCTGCTGAATGCTCGGGACGTCCATCTGAAAGGAGCGGAGGGAGGCAGGAAGGAGCCACTTGTCCGTGAGCTCCAACCTCAGCTACAGGCACGGAGTGACCCTGGATAGGAATTGAAGGAGCTGGACCCCCAAGGGGACCCACAGGCCTGAAAGGATTTCCTACCAGGGTAGGGGTGCCCCAACAGCTTTGCTCTGGCCTGGGCCACGCTTCTCTCTGGACCCCAACCTTGGACAGCATCCCTGTGAGCTGAGCTCCCTGAACAGACATCGGATGGCACGTCACCCCGGGGGAGAAGTGTGCCGCAGGGACGGGGTGGGTAATTGGTTACACATTGGACTGCTAACCTCAGGTCAGCAGTTCAAACCCACCAGTTGCTCTGAGGAAGAAAGGTGAGGCTTTCTACTCCAGGTCAAGAGCTACAGGCCCGGACGCTCACAGGGCCAGGGTGACTTTGATGTCCACGAGTTTGAGAAAACTTGGAGCATTCCCCACCCCTCTACCCCCACCAGCAGTGGCTACTTGGGCCCCCATCCGTGGCCTCGCTTTGCTTTCAGCCACCTTTAACTCAAAGCTCACCCCCAAGTCGATTCCGGCTCACAGCAGCTCTCCAGGACAGGGTTGAGCTGCCCCTGTCGGCCTTTCTGGGAGCAGAGAGTCTTCTGCCCCACCCACAGCTCGAGGAGTGGATGCCATCCACGGACCCTGCATGTCGCAGCCCAATGTGCAAGCACCACGCCACCAGGGCTCCGTCCACCACAGAGTAGCCGGAGTCTCCCAGCCACGCCTCCCACGGCCTCCTGTCGAGCAAAACCAGCTGACCTTCACACCGTCTGGTCTTCGGGGCCCTGGGGGCCCCCGATCAGAAGTTTTCTGAGGACGTTCTGGAGCGGCACACTCCTTATTTGCTGTGGAGAGGCCGCCAGGCCCCAGCACAGGTCCTGTTTCCTGAGCAAAGCCGCTCTCCATGCAGGTGCTCAGAAGGAAAAATAAGTAAGCGTCGTCGGAGGCTCCAGCTTGGAATTTTTCAATCCTCTGCACATTGTTCTTGGCAAGGAGTCATCTAAAACAAACAGCCATTATGGGTAACGTTTTTAGAGCGGTTAGTGCGGTGGGGAGGGGGTTGCGCTGAGGGCTTTGCTGGAATGATACACTATGATGTGTCCAGCCACCTTCCTTTTCCTTCTCCCCAGTTACCCAAAGAGACCTGACCAGGGGCCACCAGGTAAGGGTCTCTGACCACGCCTGTGTCCAGCTGGTGGGCCCAAGGAGAGGGTCTTCCTGGGCAGTACACCGCAGGTCCAGGCGAGGGCCCTACAACGAGGAGGTATGTGGGGCTCGTCAAACAGCAGACAGAGAAGCATGTGTTTGGGGCTCCGGAGTCCTGGTCGGTGTTTGTGTAGCTGAGAAAACTCTCGCTTAAAAAGAAGTGGGATTTGGCAAGACGCGTCCTGCCTGCTGACAAATTGATTGTCTTCTTTTATTTCCACTAAAAGAACAGAGGGGGGAAAATGACGCATGAGGCCTTTGCCTGCCTTCTCCAGGATGATTCAAAGGGTTGCCCTGGTCCCCTGCAGAGCTGGCCCCATAAGATTTATAGCAGACACCTGTGTGGGGCCATTGCTGGCCTCCAGAGCCCTGCTGGCCAGCTGGATCAGGCGGGTCTGTGCCAGGCCTGGTGGGACCCCTGGGGAGGAGACTTTGCATGTGCATCAGAGGTCTCCCTCATGTTTCTCCCTGTACTCATTGTCCCAGGGCAGGAGGCTAAGCTGGGCCTGGAGCGGTGCCTATGACAGGATCCCTCCCTGACTGGGCCTCAGTTTCCCCACCTGGGAGAAGGTGTACCAGGTGTGGGAGGGAGCAGGCTGCAGCTCCATTGCTATTGGTTGCCTGCAGTTGTGCGTTTGGGCAGATTCTGCTAACTTACCTTCTGCTAACTTAGCACCGGGCAAATCCATTCTAAGCCCAAGGAAGTTAGAGGGCAGACTTCAGTTATCCCTTCCTTTGCTCAGCAAATGTGACTGCGTGCCCGCCGGGCCAGGCTCTGTGTGGCACTGCGAGGTGGTGGGAACGTGCTGGCCTGGGCCCCGTCTGTCCCAAGTCGCCGCCAGCCCATTGGCTCTCCTGCCCTGTTGGCTCAAGGACGCCTGGCCTCCACGCCAGCCCAGCACAGGAATGTGCTGTGAAATGCCAGCCCCACACCCCATTAAAAGCAAGGCATTTGCTTCGGGACACCCGGAGCTTTACGACGGCTCCCTGAAGGAGTGAAGGAGAGAGGGACTTGACAAATGAAGCATAAACAGGGTCCCAGTGATGCCTTTTCCCTGGCTTCTCCCTCTCCTCTCAGTCCTGTTTACTGTGACCTCATCGCTGCCCGCTGGCCTCCGCTCTGCAGGGACAGCAAGCCAGGCAGAGAGAGTTTAGAGTGTAACTGGGGAGTGGAGGCCAGCGGGCAGCTCTGTGTGTGTGTGTGTGTGTGTGTGTGTGTGCGTGTGTGTGCATGTGTATAGTTGTAACCCTGTCTTTATGTGATGTGTGTGGCTCTGGAACATGTATGTTTGTGATATGTTCAATGTGTGTGTGTGGGGGGGTATGCTTGGTGAGGGAGTGAATGATGTGGTCTGTGTCTATTTGTAACTGTGTGTGGTGTGTTTGGTGTGTGTATATCTGTGTGGTACATGTATGTATGTGAATGTCCCTCCCTGGTGGGAATGTTGTGTTTTATGTGTTTGTGGTATGCTTTGTGTATGAGTGCGGTATATTTGGTGTGTTTAGTGTGGGGGTATAGTATGTATGTGGTGTATGAGTGTGTTAGGTGTGTGAGTGGGTGGTGTGGTCCGTGTGCAGTGTGTGTGTGTGATGTGCTGGGTGCATGGTCCGTGGTTGGTGTGTTAGGTGTGTGAATGGGTGGCGTGGTTCATGGGTGGCGTAGCCCATGGGGCTCAAGAAGCAGGCTATTCAGTGCAGGCTTCCTGGAGAAGGAGAGAGAGGGCATCTCATAGCGTTTTCCTGGGCTGGTCATTTTCCTGACAGCATAGATTCCAGGGGACAGGGGTCAAGGGACAAATAGCTGTCCAGCTCACAGCCAACCCAGAGCGGGGCGACTCCCCCCACAGCTGCTGTTGGAGGCTCTGGAGTGGGTGGGCCACATTCAGCCCTACGGCTGCTGGACAATGCGTACCTGGCAGCCCAGATCATCTGTACAGCCAGGTTCTGGGGCCTCTCCCCTGGGACTCCAGGAGTGACAAGATGCAGAATGGTTGTTCTGGTGTCTGGAAGAGTTGGGTCCATGTTCTGGCCCTGTCCCGGGCTTGCTCGGTGGTCTCAGCCTAGCTTCCCTTCTCTGCCTCTGCCCCCTCAGTGCAAGGGGGCTGGTCAGAGCCCTGCGTCATGGGGTGGTTGAAGGATTGCTGAGCGGAGTTGACCAAGGGCCTCAGTAAGCGCCAGTGTACAGCGAGGGCTCCGTCTGAGTCAGCGGCTAGTTTCTTAATCTGTTTTTATCATTATTGTGACAAGACCTTAGGGCCCACTGTGTGGCCCATACTGGGCCATCTCTTTCTGAAATCAAAGAATAAATCCCCGGTTTCCCTCAGAGACAATGACGCTCCACAGCTGATGTCCCCTGGAAGTAGATCACCAGGCCTTCCTTCCGGGCTTGACCCTCCAACGTTTCCGTTCACAGCTGGGCGCACTGTCTATTCCAGTCAGGGCCCCGTCTGAACACTCCACGACTCTCACTCTGCACATGCGCTGCCTGGACTGGGTGCCATGTCCTGCTGACCCTGTAGGACAGGGTAGACCTGCCCCGTGAGGGTTCCAGCTGGGAACTCTGGACAGTTTCCATGTCTGGAAATCTTGACGGGAGCAACCAGCCTCCCCTTTTTCCCCCAGAGCAGCTGGTGGGTTTGAACTACCCACCTTGCAGTTAGCAGCCCAACGCCTACCCCAGAGTCCTATCCACTGTGCACTGCCCACCCTGCCAGTGTCTACCCACCCCATCTGCCCTACACTGCCCAACCCAACATTTACCCAGCAAGCGTCCCCTTTCCACAGAGGAATACCCGTGTCTCTGCCTGCGGGGGATGGGAGCGGTCACTGACTGACCCATCACAGTCATCATCTGCTCTGTGTTCTGTTCCTCTCAGCCCATAGCCCTGCCCTGGTGCCCACGTGCCTCCCAGCCTGGCTGCTTCCAGTGGATTCAAAGCAAAGACCTGAACCCTCATCAGAGGCAGGGCTGGGGGGGCTGCTGACCTGAGCTTCCCAAGAGCTTGCCTGGACCTCTCTCTCATCTGATGAGATCCTCTTTCCCCTCCCCACCCCCTTCCCTTCCAGGGTTTCCAGGGGCCTACGTTCATCTGCTAATGAAAGAGTTGGCCATGTGAACCCACTGGTGCTGCCCAAGAAAGGCCTGGCAGCCTCCTCCATCCAGATGACCCCCAGACAACCCCAAGGCACAGTTCTGCTCTGTGACTCAGGGTCACCATGAATTGGAACCATGAGCCTGCAGGCTAGACCCTGATTCCCTGTGCTAGTCTGGATCCCCATGCAGTCCAGGCACTGTCCTGCGGCCATTGTCAGCCTGGGGAGTCATGTGTCGGATGAGCCTGCGATGTGGGACCAGTCCAGCACATTCCATCGAAGTGGAGACTGGGACGAGGGGACGAAAGACACAGAAGGAGAGGGAGAGCTTGTTTGGGGTGTGTTTGTGTAAATGTGCCATTTGTGTCTGTCTGTCTGTCTGTCTGTCACACACACACACACACACACACACACACACACACGTCGTGCTCAAAGAAACGGGAGCCCACTCAGCTGCTGCTAACCAAATACCAAATGTTTCCCTTTTCCTCACCGGCTTCTTGGCAGAGCTGGGCTGAGGCTCTGTGATGCTCTCTTGTCTTTTCCCCAACGCCAGAGACACCCCTCTGTGCCCCACCCCCCTGCCCTTACAGAGAGCGCCTGGCTGGTTTCCCCACCTGGGGCTGGAATGGAGATGGGAAAGCAGTTTGCGCAGTTTCTTCGGCAGATGGCTGCAGATGAGGGCTGTGAGGGAGCCCCTAAGTCCAGTCTCCTCACAGCTGTCTTCCTTCAGTGTCTCTGGGCTCCTCCCCCTGCTCCTCTGCCCAAAGTCTCCCAGAAAAGCCAAGGGGGCAAAGTCAAACCTGGGACTCGTGGGTGCCTGCTGGGTGGCCCCCTCATTTCCAGAAGCTCTGGGGTGAGAAGCCCCAAGTCCTCAGAGAGCAGAGTGCGCTCACTTCTGAAAAAGGAACCAGAGTTGACCCAAGTTCAAGGAGCGCCTGAGGCAGCCATGGAAACGGTCTCAGGCAGGTTTCAGCCATGACATACCCTGCCCAGTCATGTTTTCTTGGTCCCCCATGGTCTGGGGCTGGGGGCCAGCTCCCTGCCCTTGGGGTGGGAGAGTGCCGAGGAGCCCCCCCCCCCTGTACTGGGGAGCCGAGCTGTCCTCTCTGCCAGTCCTGGCCTTCGGCTGGGAAAGTCTGATTGACCTCCAGGCACCCGCATACCACAGGCTCTTAATTAAGAAAGTATGTTCCCACTTCATGTCACCCGAAAAGAATGAAAACAGTGACAGCATTTATTTATCTTCACTGTCAATATCGTTCCTGTTTTTAAGTCTACTGGGGCTTCCAGGTCTTGGAGGAATTGGCTGTGGGTTATGGGACTTTAACCTCGGACATTTACTGTGGTGCGTGGGGGACTAAGAAAGAGTTCCATGAAAGCGGGGGGGCAGGCCACCCCACCCCCACTCCCTCCCCCAGTGCTTGGCGTCAAGTGGCTCCGTGGTGGCCATCTCTGAGGCTGGCAGGGAGCCAGACCCCACCATTCCCAGGGACTTCTCTGCGGAGAAATCATCAGACCCACTGTTACGGAAGCCCCCTACAAGGGATGTGATCTTTCAGGAAGACTGCTGTCTCCAGAGAGTCCTGGCAGCACGGCGGTCGTTCCTTGGGCTGCCATGCTCAGGGTCAGTAGTTTGAAACCACCAGCTGCTCTGCTGATGGAGAAAAAGGGGGCTTTCTCCACAGTTATATAGTCCCGGGAACTCAGAGGGGGCGATTCTACCCCCGCTATGGGATCTCTCTGAGGCTGCCGATAGAGGCCTGCCAAGTGCCGGAGTCAGCAGGGTGCTCACATAAGGTGTCTGTCCTTACTCCTTGGAGGCAGTGGCTGCCTGGGTTCTCCAGGCAGCTGGACCTCTGCTGGTTGAGAGGCTGGCCTACAGCAGCGACCTCACAGCCAACCTTTCTCACTCATGGTGCTAGTGCCAGTAAGGTTTGGACAGATCTGTGTTTGAGATGCCCTTCTGACGATCATGGGGGGGAGGGGGGTTAGCAACACCCCCAGCTTTTTAGCCACTCGGGAGGCAGCAGAGAGAAGCAAATCCTGGTGGTGGAGTAGGTACAGATTGAGCTGCGATCGCATGGTTGGCAGTTCAGAGCCACCAGCAGCTCCAGGGGAGAAAGGCTGGGCTTTCTGCTCCCGTAAACAGTGACAGTCTGTGACCACCCACAGGGGGCTCTGGGTCAGCACTGACTCGACGGCGTTGAGCTTGGGGTTTTTGTTTTTTGGTTTGGTTTGGTTTGGTTTGGGGCAGGAGAGAAGTCAAAGGTCTAAGCTTCGGGAATGGGGCTGGCGGCTGGGGAGGCGGGGCCGGGGGAAGCAGCAGAGGGAAGGGAGTGGTCAGATGAGAAGCCAGCAGGGCGGGGCACCTCGTGGGCAAGGCGTGTAAGAGCCAGGCTAGGTCTGGGACGCTGGACAGGGCCACCGCATGGACCCGGACGCCCGGCTCGACAAAGAGAGACAGAGTTTAGAGTAAGTGACACGCTGTCTGGCAGTGTGTTCAAAATGCACATGCTGAGGCCCCAGAACTCCAGCGGGAAAACACCAGAGAGCAGTGAGGGGACAGGCGTTCCCCGTTTCGAGCAGTGGTTTAAAGAACGCCCAGGGTCAAGTCCCAGATCATCGTGGACAGAAAGTTTTGTAAGACTCCCGCTCGTCACTTTCCGCGTGTGCCTCACCACAGCTCACACAGCCGGACACTACAGCAATGGCCAGTCGCCACCAGTGTTTCTCCGTCTTGATTTTAGAACAGATCTCATCACCGAGTGCTGCAGACATGGCCCCGCCCTGGAAGCCAAAGCTGCATTTGGATCCCATCTTCCTTTCTTGGGAGAGCCAGCCCTCCCCTCCACCCCAGCCTCTGAGATAGGCTCAAGCCTCACTGATCGGAACCTTTCCAAGGACTTTGTAAATCTTATTCTGAACATGTGCGTGTGCGCGCATGTGTGTCACGGGTGAGGACTCCAGAGCAGTTTTACGGCCAGTAGTTCCTTCACACAATGTTGTGCTTCAGCTCATCTGTTGCAATAAAGCTCTCACTGTATCTTCACTTCTCCCACTTCCTTCCTGCGTTTCCCGTTCCCATCCCCCTCCTTTCTTCACCCCCTGAACTCTGGGCAGGCACTGCCCTTTTTCTCCTAAGTGGTTGATTGCTCTTAGACTGGGACTGAGTTCCACTCCTGACCTCAAGAGTGACGAAGGCCATCCTTCTGGGCTTCTGCCAGTCTCTCTCTGATGATCAGTAAGCCTAGTTTCATTTATCATTTTGAGTTTTGTTCCACATTTTCCTCCTACTCCATCCAGGACCTTCCAGTGAGTGGTGGGTGGGTGGTAGCCAGACTCCTTTCTAGTTCTGGTTGTCTCAGGGTCTTGGACACTGATGTTCACGTGGCCCCTTAGTCCATGGGGCTAACAGTGTCCATGTAGCATTCAGTGGTTCTCACTTTTCCTTCCCAGAACTTCTGTTGCCCTGTTGGGGAAAGCCACTTTTTCCTGTCTCAGAGGACCATCCATATCTGGTGTGGTTGGTGGTTCTTTTGTGAACAGAGAGGGAGAGAGCCAGCCATGCCCTATCTGAGCCCAGAGCAGTATTGGATGGTGCCTTCTTAGGCCTGGATCAAGCTATACCTGCATGCAGGTGGCCTACCCTTCGACCTTTGGAAGCCCATGGATTTCCTTTATAGCTCAGGTTGCTTGGCTTTGTTTTGGGACCAGGGGCAACCAAGCACATGCAAATGAATATGCCTGTCCTCCCCCGAGAGCATTGTGGGTGACTCAAAATGGAAGCCTGCACCCAAGGGCTTTCCAAGATTAAGGGCTCCACTATAAAGGCACAAGGTAAGCAGATGCTGGGCTCTGCTGCCCCCAGACCTCTACGGGGGCCTCCTGGAGATCCCAGAGACTGACAAAGCACTGTCCATCCTGCTGGGACCTTGCATCACAGAAACCCTGTCTTCATCCTTCGGCTCAAACCCTGTGCTAAGTTCAAGCCTGCTGCTGCCCTGCTGTTACTATCAAGCCAATCCCCACCCTGCCGTGGCAGAGTACAGTTGACCCATTGTGTCTTTTCGGTTACCATCTGGATGGGAGCAGATCACCAGGCCCTCTCTTCTATGGTGCCAGTGGGTGGGTCACCAGCCAGACTGTTGACACCACCTAGGGATTGGCCAGCCAGCGTCAGGCACCAACCCCAGAGTGTTTGTCTTCAGGCCCCATGGTCCCCAACCAGGGTCATGTTCGGCAGTGTCTGGGGAAATGTTGCCTGGGCAACCATTGGGATTCAGGGTGTTGCTGGGGGTGGGGCTGGCAGTTTAATGTTCTGGGGACAGCTACGGACCTACAACCTAGGACGTGCTGTTTGGTTTTCTCGAGGCCACTGTTGTCCAGCTCCTTCCCAGAGTAGGACGCCGACAGTAGCCCTCCTGCCCCAGGGCCAAGGTCTGAGCCCACGGTTGACCACAGCTCCCAACAAAGGGCTTCCTCTGAGGGACTACCTCTCTGCTCCCCACTTCGTCTGCCCACGGTCACATGACATCTACGCAGGTCCCCACATCGGTTTGGCTCTGAGCTTGTTGACCCCCTATCTCAGCCCCAGTTGAACACGGAACGCATCCCAGTCTCCGTGAACCGCGAGTCCAGCCCTGTCCTGTCTGAGCCCAGCTGCCATTCTAGTACCATCTCCCACCTCTCGTGTGTACAGTGGCCTCAGCCTTTCCTTGGACACGCTGCCCCTGGATCAAGGGCACAACTTAGTGACCTAGAGCTCTCAATTGGCTTTCTAGATCCTTCCCGGTCACCGTCCTCTAAGCACGCGTCAGCCCGTCCATGTCCAGGCACCACCCCACCCTCCCCCCTGCCGGGACACCAGACCTCCGTGATTGCCCCCAAACATCATATCCCACCACCACCACCACTACCCCTATGCTTCCTCTCACTCACACACCCTCCTAGCCTGCTCTGGCTTCACTACTTGCTTCCCCCCACCTCCCCCCAGGTGTGGGGCCAAGAGGGGACTCTGGACGCCGCCCAAACCGCGGATCAAAAAGTGGGAGAGTTTGTTGAATGAATGAAGGTCCCCAAAGGAGTCCAGTTAGCCTGGACGGATGCCCGGGGGTTCCTCTGGGGCGAGGGAGCCTCGTACCCGCTGAGCTGAGGTGATTCTAAAACACAACAGCCTCTTTCTGGTGTGGCAGCAAGATCAGGGAGGCACGTGGCCCCAACCCGGACCTTCTTCTAAGAGCTGGAGGGCACGTGGGTGTAACTGTGTGTGGAGGAGGGTGTGTCCACCTACTCGTGAAAGGCTCTGGTCTTGGAAACCCACTGGGCAGCTCTGCCCCGTTCTGTCAGGTCACTGTCAGTCGGCGTCCACTCTCCGGCAGGGAGTATTTTCTCTTTTCAACCTTGCCCAGCCGAGAGGTGGGGAGCGGGTTCTCCGGCCATCCGCAGAAGGAATCAACAGGACTAGCACCCCCGCCACAGAGACCCAACCTCCAGCTGCTCCCAAAAGCCACCCCCTGGGGGCAGTTTTGCCCTGGGGAGTGGGTTTAGTGCCCCTGCCCACCATTGCTAAAAGAACTGCAAACGCTGAATCCCCATGTGTTGTTGTCTCCACTGCTTTCTCAGAAAATGCCATTGGGTCTCCACTCAAGTACCCCCTCAATTCAAGAGCACTCTGTTCTAATAACCCAGTATTCCATGATGCTCGCCTTCCCGACACGATCCCTGAAGACAAATGGTGCATAAGCAAATGTGGTGAAGAAAGCTGATGGTGCCCGACTACCCAAGATAGAACAACCGGGGTCTTAAAGACTTGAAGGGAAACAAGCAGCCATCTAGTTGAGAAGCAGCAAAGCCCACATGGAAGAAGCACACAAGCCTGTGTGATCACGAGGTGGTGATGGGGTCAGGTATCAGGCATCAAAGACCAAAAAACCATATCATTGTGAATGAGGGGGAGTGCGGAGTGGAAACCCAAGACCCATCTATAGGCAACTGGACATCCTCTTACAGGAGGGTCTCAGAGAGGAGACGAGCCAGTCAGGTTGCAGTGTAGCAACAATGAAACATACAACTTCCCTCTAGTTCTTTTATTTTATTTTATTTTTGGGGGGGCATCACTGCTCTCCAGTGGTGGGAGTAGGAGGCCCAGCCCCACTGCTGCAATTGAACCTCTGTCCCAGTAGTCCGCAGTCCCGCGCACAACCACTACGCCACCGGGGCTCAGCCCATTAAAAAAAATTTTTTTCCCCTCTAGTTCTTTAATGCTTTTCCCCACCCCCCACTATCATGATTCCAATTCTACCTCACAAATCCGGCTAGACCAGAGGATGTGCCTTGGTCCTGATAAGAACTGGAAACACCGAGAATCCAGGACAGATGAACCCTTCAGGTCCAATAATGAGAGTAGCAATAGCAAGAGGGGAAGGGGATGGGGAGGTTGAAAGAGGGAACCTATCATAGGGTCTCCATGTAACCCTCTCCCTGGGGGATGGACAACAGAAGAGTGGGTGAAGGGAGATGTCAGACAGTATAAGACATGACGAAGTAATAATAAATGATTAAGGGTTTGTGAGGGAGGGGACACAGGGAAAGAGGAGAAAAAAATGAGCTGATATCAAGGGCTCTGGTAGAAAGCAAATGTTTTGAGAATGATGGTGGCAACAGATGTACACATGTGCTTGACACAATAGATGGATGGATGGATTGTAACAAGAGTTGTATGAGCCCCCAATAAAATGATTAAAGAAAAAAAGAAGTATGAACACTCGGAAGCAGAATTCGAATTCTGCTTTTTTAATTCAGAAATTAAATCACAATTGAGAAATTTCTCTAAGTAATGGGACTTTTAAGTAAAATTCTTCTGTGCCTTTTTTACGTTGCTTGTAGTACATTGGTATTATTATTAATAAGCGAAGTTAATTTGGAAAAAAAAAATGGGTCCGTTCGGTCTGTTTTGAGCAAAGACAGTTAGGGTTAGGGTGTCCAGTGGGAGGCAGTCTTCTCTGGGACCCTGCGGACGCCTTGAGGAAGACCTGGCAGGTGGCTGACAGCTTGAGATGCATCATGTGGGGTTCACTGTGCTGAGTGCGTTGATAGCCACCCTGTTTCTAGACGGACAGCAAGTGCTGCCATATGGAGACGGGGAAGGAAAAGCCTCCCCCCTCAATAGATGGACCCTTTAGAAATCACAGTCTTTGACATGAAATCACTCTCCTGCCTGTGGGACTCAGACCCTTCTTGTGTGGGGCGCCGAGGTCCCCCATGAAGAACAGAGATGGCGTTGGCCGGGCAGCAGTTCCCAGGGGCCTGGTGTGGGCAGCCGGGAAAAGGAGAAGGAAGCTGGCTCTCCTCCCCGCGGGGGGCAGGCTGAGGGGGAGGCAGTGAGAGCATGATGCTAACAGGTGCACAGTACGGCCTGTCACAGCCCACTGGGACCTGCTTCCTCCAGCCCAGCCTCCCGTAGTGCTGACAATCACTCTCATTGGACATGACCTTTTATTCCTGGCATTGAGCTCTACTCCGCTCACCCCCACATGTCCCTGCTGCCCTTTCCAACAGAGCCCAGGCTCCCTGAGGGCTGGAAACATGTCCTATTGCCACCCCCACGCCCCCCCGCCCCCCAAGCCCCCTTCAGGACCTGGCCTACATGGAGGCGGCGTAAATGAAGCCTGTCTGAGTGACCAATTCCATGTTGTCTGCACGGAGAGGGACACAAAGTCAGGATAATCACCTGAGGCCAGCGTCTGAGAGCAGGGCCTCACAGGGGCTGAGCCTGAGGCCACGGAGTCCATTCAGATGCTTCGGAACCCCAGGTGTGCCTCTGAGCAGAACTGTGGCCCCCAGGGGGAGCAGTAGCTGACTCTTGGGGAGGTGGACCACCATATCTTTCTGGCCGTGAGCCTCTGATTAGACATGACCCTCCCACCAAGCCAGCAACCACCCCAGGAAGTCAGGGAGACTGTGTTCCAAGTGTCCACTGGGGATCCTATTACCCAGTTCCGATCTATCTTATGTGAGATGGCTTTGAAAAGTGTATAGGGGGGAAAAAGTAGGATGAATAGATGGTGGAATTTTCCTGCAAACTTCCCGAAGTCTGGCTGTACTAAGAATCGTGATCCCATTAAAACAGAAACATAGCCCCTGGATCAGTTGACCCCTCCAAGGAGAGAACTGGACTCCCAAGCCCTCCCACCTGCCTGCCGTGGCAAGACAGAGGAGCCCAGACCCAGGTCTGGAGGCCGCTCACAGTGTTAGGCTGATGGGATTTGCTCCGGTTGGGCCAAAGTGCCCATTAGGACAGTGGTTCTCCACCTTCCTAATGTCATGACCCTTTAATACAGTGCCTGATGTGGTGCCCACCCCCCCCCCCAGCCATAAGATTATTTTCATTGCTGTTTCATCACTGTCATTGTGCTACTGTTATGAATTAGGTGACCCCTGTGAAAGGGTGTTCAACCCCAAAGGGGTCATGGCCCAGGGGTTGAGAACCCCTGGAATTACAAGTAGTTAACACAAAACCTACTGTGAGAAGTGAAAACATAGGGATGGTGCTGCTTTTTCAGTTTGTTTCTTGATGTGGGTTGGGCTGCAGGCATGGCTGGATCCAGCAACTCACAAGGTCACCATAGCATTGGCTTCACCACTTGCAACCTTCCCAGTCCTGGTCCTCCATGTGCCAGAGCAGCTTCCTGCTACCCAGTGGAGAACACTGCCCCAGACCCTGGCCTCAACTCACCCATCCACCATCTGGGGCACGAGAACACCTCTGCCTTAGCAGACTGGGGAGACTCTACTCACTGGCTGGATATATCCCTGGCCATGGCTGCTGTGAGCTCCCATCAGTCGGGGCCAAATCACAGCCATCTGTGTCTCACCAAGTGAAACACCGCCTTTCTCAAGCATCTTTAAGCTTGAGACCATTGTTGGTCTCATTGGGTCAACTCATCTCCTTGAGGATTCCCTTGCTGACCCGCTCCTTCTCCAAACATCGTGTCCACATCCAGCAATGGGTCCCTCCTGACCCTGTGTCCATCTCACACAGTGTTCTGAGCTCCATAGAGTCTTCTTCAGCCAGTGGAAGCAAATGGCCTTTCTTCCACGTCTGTCTTAACCAGGAAGTTCCGTGGGGGGCCCAGTCATAGCCCCAGAGCAGCTAGCAGTTCCACATGGAAATCAGGGTGTTGGGAGTGGGGTGGGGGGAGTCTGGGTGTGGGCGCTGGAAGGTGACAGGAGCCTTCCCCTGCACTGGCTTGTCTCCTCGGAGTCCACAGAGTCGCTGAGGTGAATGGGGGTCCCTGGGCGATGGCAGC
Organism: Nesogale talazaci; assembly: GCA_004026705.1. Lineage (NCBI taxonomy): Eukaryota > Metazoa > Chordata > Mammalia > Afrosoricida > Tenrecidae > Nesogale > Nesogale talazaci. The sequence goes on along the minus strand of PVJH01009829.1, from coordinate 23,369 downwards.
ATCTTGCTTCACCTCCTGGGCCGGGTTCCTGGTATGGGCTGATGGGACGGCCTGGCTTACCTCCCCCGGGGTCTCACCACAGGCTTGTGTTCCTCTCCACAGACAGAGATTACTGTAGCCTGTGTGACAAGCAGCCCATCGGGAGGCTGCTTTTCCGGCAGTTCTGCGAGACCAGACGTGGGCTAGAGTGTTATATCCACTTCCTCGACTCAGTGGTAAGTGCCTGCTCCGAGGAAGCACCCTCGGGCCCTCGGAGACCAGCAGCAGTTTATTCCCCACAAGAAAGGATGCGTTTCTTCCGGATCTCCCAGGGCAGCCTGAGAACACAGACTTGTCCTGCGTCTGAACTTGCTGGGCAATGACAGATGGGCCACCTCTCCCACGGGGCTCTGGTTCCGAGCTCTCCGAGCCCAGAGCCTGGGCGATGGTTCCCTAATGGACCAGTAGCATTTGGATTTGGTTCCTTCCCCCAATGAAGAACTCGGTTCATAGAATTTCAAAGCGGGGGGTATGTTTGTAGACTTACTTACTGTCTGTCCCACAGTAGAAGGCAAGCTTCCTGAGGGGAACGCTCCTGGCCTTCCTGGTCACTGCGTAGCACAGAGCACAGTCCGGACAGGCTCTCAGAACATGTGGTAGAGGTTACCTCCGGTCAATCCATTGACCACTGACCCTGCCTGCCTGCCCACCCAGAGTGAAGACCTTCTGAGGTTCTTGGCCATTCATTTGTGTAGCAAAGGTTAGCTGTTGTTGTCATCGGTGGGCAGATGTGGGCATATTAAGAGCCCCTAATATTGCTTCCTGCCCACTGAGTTCCCATCCAAGGAGCGGACCAGAGGAAAGGAGACCAGTAATAAAGACCAACCGGGAGTGACCAGAATGGGGTCACCCAGACCACCTCCCTCCCAGGTCAAGATGCTATTGTCTCCTGGAAGCCTCGAAGGCCTCATGAGCTACAGCTGGGCCAAAATCTGCCCGAGTTTGGGGAATAGCACGTGCAGCTTGAGCTTCTTATGTCCCACAAGCCATCAGCCCATTGGGTGTCTCCTCCAGAAACCATACAGGCCCCTTGATAAAATGACCAGAGTTTAACATTGGTAAAGTGGGACACCATTGATGGGGGGAGGGTGGGGTAGAGGGGGGTATATTCCCTTCCCATTCATGCATTCCCTAGCTTGTCATGCATTCTTTCCAAAAATCAGAATTTTTTTAAAATGCCGAGGGCCTCAGGAAAAATTGTTCAAAATTGGAACTGTCCCGCCAAAAGCAGGACATCCGGTCACTTTACCCTTGAAGTCCCGGGTCGAAAAGAAACCCAGTCCCTCCACCACCACCACCACCCCCCACCCAGCCCCCAAAGCCACCAGCCCTGGCTGTCCCCTGCCACAGTGACAAAGCCCACAGCCACCAGCTCCTGCTTTGCCCTGGACTCCACCCGACATCCGGGTCAGTCTGGCTCCTTGGCCTCGCCTCGGTCAATCAATCCCCTTTCTCTCCACAACCTCTGCCTGTGTCTTCGCTCAGACTCCCGGTACCTTCTGGGTCTGCGATTGAAAACATGTTCCCCCTTGGCCTAGCCTTAAAAGTACCTTGAGTGTCTTTAAAAAAAAAAAAAAAAGAAGTAGTGGCTGAGATGAAGCCCAGATTAATTATTTTGACTCTCTGGGGGTGGAGCCCAGTAGTTTTATAACTTTATTATGGAAAATTCCAAACTATAAAAAAAGTAAAAGTCGACAGAATAGGATAATGAAGCCCCACACACCCTTCCCCAGGCTCCAGTAATCTCCACCTGGGGCCTCATCTTGCTTCACCCATCCACATCCCCACACCCCCACCCACCTCATCTCCAGCCACGGATCCCAGGGATCCCGTTCCCCCACCTGTGACCATTCAGAATGCATTCCTGTGCTCAAAAAAACCCCAAACCCTGACTCCTGGCGACCCTGTAGGACAGGGGGGAACTGGCCCCCACCCCGGTAGGGGTTGTCTGAGACTGGAACTGTTTACAGGAGTAGAAAGCCCATCTTTCTCTGGAGGAGCAGCTGGTGGTATCAAACTGCCGACCTCAAGCTTAGCAGCGGAGGACAGCGGGGCTCCCCTCCTGCACACAAAGAGGTCGCCCATGTTCAACCCCCCAGTTTTCTCATGAATAGCGCCTGCTTGCTTTGTCCGTGTGTGCGAGTCAGGGTCTGGTGAAGGGCCGCGGGTGGTGCTCAGCTGATATTCTCTCTGGCCAAGTGCAAACAAGCAAATGCGGGGTTGAGCCTGGTGTGGTCATGCTGAGCCCGTGTGTCCGGATTGGAGAAGTGTGCTGGGTCAGGTTTTCATTGCTGCTCTTCAGCAGGAGGTCACTCTGTTACGTGCACTCTTCTCTGGGTGGGCTTGAACCTCTTACCTGTCAGTCAGCAGCCAACCTCTGCACCACTCAGGGTCCCCTGCCAGGATTTCCCCCATGAGATAGTGAAGGTTTATTTGTGCCAACCTGGGCAATAAACATATCATTGAAGGGCGGAGAGATAAATGCTCTGTGAGCCTCACCTTTCTAGTTCTCGCATCTCTGACTCTCTGGTGGTCCAGGGTGCAGCTGCCTTAGCCAGTTCCCTGCTTCAGCTGGCACGGCTCACTTCCTGTAAGACATCCCTGAGGAGAAGCCACATGGACCTACCCTGATGCAGCCCTGGGTGCTGGAGCCGCCACGGGGAGACCCCTGCCAGTGCTGAAATGACTGATTCGGCTTTCCTGCTGCAGTCGGCGTCATTGCGTGTGTTTTCTGAGATGGGGGAGGACTTTGTATATCGGTGTCAGATATATGGGCTAATGTTGGACTTATAGGCTCGGACAGCACTGGGTGGGGACACTTTCTTAAAGTATACTTGCCCCTTATGTAACACTCTCCCTTCTATGCATATGAGTTTCTGTGAATTTGTTTCTCTAATTTACCCAGACCCACGCACCCCATAACCATCACCCTATCACCCCTTAACATTTGTCATGCATCCAGACGAGTTCCCCCGCAGCCTGGATGTGAGCGATTTCACAGGTTCCCCTGTCGTTCTTGGACCTTGCTATCTAGATCTCAAGATGGGATCAGTGTCAGTAGCAATTCAGGGGACGGTCGGGGATGCCTCATCATATGTGAGTCCATGTTCTTCAGTAGGGGGCACCGCTCTCCTTTTTTGACCCCAACAGTTTTGTTGGCACACAACTTACATGTCATGCAATTGAGTAGTTCAATCATATCAAGGGGACTTTTACAATCACCACCCACCCCATCTCTCTTAGAGCATCCTCTCCTTCCCTGCACCCCGTGGTTAAATTGTCCTCAAAATGAGTGTGTAATTACCATCAGTTCTAGTACTCCCTCCCCTCCACCCTCATTATGTACTTCTGAAATCCCCTTTCCCTCCCTATCACCCACCTCTGCTTGTCCTATAATACCTGTATCGGTTATTATCATTGTACATCCACTCCTCCTGTGCTTCACTACTGGGAAACTCAACTGAAAACAACGAAAAATTGTGATTAGCGCTCTCTGAGCTCCCAAGAAAACGATTTTAAGGAAAGGAAAACAATGAGAGATAAATTGCACTCATTTGGTCAGGGTAAGATCATATTAGTATACAGGCAAAAATGCCAATGATGCGTAAGAGGGAGAAGACCCCTATCAACATTCAAAAAACCAGGGAAGACATTTCTGTCATGCAACGACTAAGAGACACTTGTACCCAGAACAATCTGAGATCAGCTAAGTACCATGTTGGCTTCAGCATAATCAAGATTCCCACCATCTCTGGTTGTTCAGTACTCTTGTCCTTGGCTAGAGGGGATATGCCAGTGGCGAGGTCTGACTAGATACTCCGCAGATGGGTTCGGGGCTCCCACGGTCCCCCACAGCCCTCCACAAAGGGGGTGTTCATAATTCTAGCCCTGATACTTTTCTCTTCACCATATTCAAATTTTGTAATTGCCATCTTTGGATTGTACAAGTCGGGGTGCTTCTTCTGTGTGAGCCTGGTTGACTCCTCGCTTAGATGGCAGCTTTTGATTACAAGCCTTTGATTACAAGCCCAGACCCTGTTCCGTCTACTTTCTTCATCCCCCTTTGATGTCACACCCTTCTCTTCATTGATCATTTCCTGAAAGGTGGTAGTGAGCAGACACTCACGATGTAAGAACAGATTGGTAAGTTGGAGCTAGCATTTAGTGTGGACCCAGAATTCATTCCTGGATCTAGGTTGCTGCTGCTGCTGTTGCTGCTGCTTTTCCTTCTTCCTCCTCCTCCTCTTCTTTTAACTTCCTGTGACTTAGGAATTAATACATATGTTATATACCATATTTCAACCTCATCAAACATAATTGTACAATTGTTTCATTCAAACATGTCAAATATAGTTGTACGATTGCTTCCATAATCAGTCTCCAAACATACTTTTACCTCCTGGGCTTCTTATGTCATCGCCTTCATATTGCCCCCACCCTTCTATTTCAACACACATACCCTCCCTCAACCCCTTGTTATGTTTTCTTTCCCTTAGTTTCAATGTCCCTGGGTTTCATTTACCGAGAAACAGATAAATAATTCCACTTCAAGGGGATGCCCCCCAGTGGCAGTGCTTCTCTGAGATACACCCTCATGTACGCAAGCATAACACAATAGCTGTCATAGGAATCCTAAAACATGTCTCCTGATACAGCACACGGGGCATTGATGCTGCAAGGTCAACCAACAGTACGTCGCTCTTGGGGCAGCTGTTTTCTGCTTTTTCAGACACCACGTGTTTTTCAGCTTCAGTTCTGAAATGACTTGTGTGTCTGAGGCAGTGTCGAGCTTACCCAGTGGGATTCCCATATGAGAATTCCCCAATGAAGCTTCTGGATCATACCATTCAGTATTTCAGAAATTCAGTAACCCAGTTCTGTACAGCCTGGGTTTCTGGGAGACCCCCAGATGCCCAGCGTCATTTCTGCCCAACCCCTGCACACCTCCCCACTTCATGTTCCCAAGAGCATCCTCAGTCTCTCCTTCACCCCTCACCTGGAGGCCTCCCCACCCCCACCCCACAACAAGCATGCACCTAAGTCTTCCCCAAACTTGACCAATCCCTCTCCCTACTTCTGCATTGCCCCTCCCATCAGTAAGGCTCATCCTTCTCATAGGGCCACCTCCCTCACCCCTGGTCCTCCAGGTGGCTACCACTCAGCTGACAGCATCCCCCCCACCCCCCCACCCCCATAACCATTCAATCCCAGCCATTGTAAGGTACCGAAGGCATTTCTCTGAGATGGTAGCAGCTATTCATACTCAATACCCAGAACTAGAATTAAACCATCAGGACTTGAAGTATGGTGACACTGTAAGTTGATAATTCCTTCATTTGCTAATTGCAACACTTCCTTTTGACTACTATTGGGTGACCCAATGACACCCGTTCACATAAGAAATATGTGTGTGTGTCGGGGGGTGGGGGTGCTGATACCAAGGGCTCAAATAGAAAATAAATGTTTTGAAAAGGATGATGGCAGCATATGTACAAATATGCTTGATACAATTGATGTATGGAATGTTATCAGAGCTGTAAGAGCCCCCAGTAAAGTGATTTTTAAAAAGAAAGAAATGCTTGATATGTTTACTGTATTTACATCTTCAAAATAATAAGCTGATCTTCTCACGTCTTCTGACCGTAACCAATTTGAGTTGGAACTTCTCACTAATTTAAACAGTTGGCATGTTTCAGTGCAGGGTGGTTAGCAACCTTGTCTGCTGGCCGTCTTCTGCACCTTGGTCACTGAATCCTTGGACGGGCCTCAGTATTCGTGTGCAGCTCCACTGATATCTGATACAATGCCTTTAATTAGAATTAAATGGGAAGAGGCTGAGCCCCAGTGGCGTAGTGGTTGAGTGCAGGACTGGCCTACTGGCTTGGCGGTTCAAATCCAGCAGCAGCTCTCCAGGAGCAAGGCTGGGCCTCCCACTCCCACCAGAGGGCAGCGATGCCCCAAAACAAAAAGCAAACAAACAAAAAAGAATTAAATGGGAGGGAGCCACTAGGGTTTGGGGTGAAGCGATGGCATGGTCCACTGGAGTTTCGGAAGATCTCTTTGGCTCTCAGCTTCAGAACAAGCTGTGGGGGGTAGATTTCTTTCTTAGGGCTGTCATCACAATGTGCCACCAAGCAACAAGAGAAATGTATCGTCCTTTGTTCTGGGTGACTGGGACCAAATTTGGAGTGTAGGCAGGACCATGTAAGCCCCAGAATTTCTCCGCAGTCCTTGGTTTATAGAAGGCATCTTCCCCTGTGCCTCTCCTGAGTCTCTCTCTGTGGTCTCTCTTCTTTCCTAGAGCACTGGAGTCCCGGGGATGCTGGGAGTTAGGTGTCATCTACTAACTGGGTGCTTGGTGGACAGCTGCTTCTCAGGAGAAAGATTCATGATGAAGTATCATTTCAGAAACACTCTGTGGGACTGCTGTGTGTTGGAATCAAAGGCAGGGAGTTTTGTTTTGTTTTTTATAGGATACTAGTCAGAGGATTTGGAATCAGCCCACACCAGAGTAATCCACATTTGCTTGGCTGTCTTCAAAGATCGTAATTTCCAGGCAAGGCCACATTCACGTCCACATGAATTTGGGGGCGGCAAAACTTAATACACAGAGATGACAAAGATGGGGAGACCCAAAGACTATGGCAGCAATCGGGCAAGACCCCCATGGGATGGCTCAAGGTAGAAGCCACCGGCAGTGGTGAGCGATGGTTGGCTTGGGCCCGTCTTTTGAAGGCCACGTGATGACTTTTCCCTGGCAGACTGAATGTGGGAGACAGGAATGGAGGACAGCCAAGTCTTGATCTGCACTCCCCGAGAGCTGGGTAAGAGTTGGGCCATGACGGATCCTCTCAGGGGCGAAGGTCAGGAGTGCCCCTTTCGGCATGCTCAGTTTGAGATGTCCGTCAGCCCTCCAAGGGGAGGGGTCCGAGAGGAGATGAGTGTTCACGGGCAGAGTTCGGGAGAAAGACCTAGGCTGCGAGAGAAGACGGGGAGTTGTCCGTCCGTCGCTGGTATTTAAAGTCCTGGGACCAAACGAGGTCACCGAAGAGGCGAGCACAGATGGAGGAGGAGAAGGAGAGGCTCCAGGGAGGAAGCGTACACCGAGGCCGCTCCCGTGTTGGAAAAGATGAAGCAGGGGCGGTCCGGGTCCTGCCGAGAGTTGATGAGGCTGAGCTCAGGAGCCAGTGGAATTTTCCAGCCACGTGTTTTGTGAGACATTTTTACAGTCTGTTTGAAAAGCAAAAAAAAAAAAAAAAACACAGAAAAATCCAGTGGATGCCCATGTTCACTCTGATGGGGCAGACGTTCCTAGTGCTGGGTCTGTCCCAAGAGCCCTTCTCCTTACCTGAAAGGAAATGGGGGTCTGGTCCCCCCCGGTCAGCACCGCAGATGCTCTTTACATAGGTTCCGACTGAGCTGCTTGCATGCAGGAGTTCGGCCCCAGCCCCCTTGGCATTTCTGTCCGTGTCCCGGGGAGCGAGTGAGGCCTTCTCAACACCCCTCGTGACGTCAAGTGATCAGCCTGTGGAACACCTCTGACGCATGAAGACTTCAGTGAGTTTTCCAGGGCTGGCGCAACGTCTCATCTGAGATCCGTTTCCCTCTGCCCACACGGACACTCAAGAGAGGGAGGAGACGGCGCCATGTCCTCAGCCATACCATTGCGCGCCCCCTCCCCACCCCGCCCTGCTGCCTTATGTTGAATTCCTACCCGGTGGCAGTGATCAAGAAGAACTCATCCTTGTTGGCCTGGGATGCCCTGGGCGCCCTCGTCCCCAGGAATGACGGTTGTTTGGCATCGTCTGGATGTCTGGGCAGCAGAGGTCACATTGAAGACTAGCTGCTCTTAAAGGGGAGAGCAGGGTGATTGGGGTGCAGGACTGTTTTGTGGTTCATGCGGCAGAGTGTAGAAGTCGTGGCCCTCCCACGTTGCTGTGGAGGGAGTCAGTGATCTAAACCAAGGCTCTGACCAGGCCAGGTCTTGGGGGTGGCTGAAACAGGGGTGAAGGGCTTGCCCAGCTGGTCTTAGGACTGGATGGGACTAGTGTCAATGCCCATTGGCCAAGAGAGTTTTTCCATGGACTTTCAGACTAATGGCCTTCTTCTCTAACCTGTCCTCTGGGAGCCATGACCGGAGGCTGGAACCCCTGAGACCCTTCCGCCCCCACACTTGGCATCCACTTAGACTAGAGGCTTCCGGTCTTATCTCTTTGGGCTGTAGGAAGGCTCGGAAGATACTGGACCCCCTTCGCCCAGCCCCCACCATGTGCCTCCTATGTGCCAGGCTCTGTTTTTTAGAAGTTGAGGGCTGCCCGGTGAACAGGACGGTGCCATAGACACCTCTGCCCAAGGGTGTGCAGGAGATGCGAGTGCTCTCCTCCGACATCAGCCCGGCTGCACTGTCACGCACCCCACCCCCAGACAGTTCCCTTGGGCCATCTGCACCAGCACCCAGACCCCTGGGTTCCCCACTGCCTACTGAGATGTCACTTTGTGCCTGCTCAGCAGACCTGCCGCACTCACTGGAGTAGCCTTCCCTCCCTCCTGGTGGGAAAAACTTCTTGCAGTCCCCCAAGGACTGTGGAGGGACCTAGCCATCCAACACTTGCCACCCCCCTCTACTCAACCCAGGAAGAGAAGACATATGAGTCTAATCACAGATGACTCGTGTGTGTGGGTGTCATCCACCAGACCCACGAGGGAGAGGCACTCCTGCCCAGCCAGCCTCAAAACAGCAGCAATCAAAGCCCTGCCAAGGAGGACAGGCATTCTAATGAGAGAAGAAAGACTTCAAAGCCAAGCCAAACAAAAGGCCAACACAAAAGAGACATCCATGCCATCAACTTAAAAGTAGATACATCAATAAATTAGCACCACAGTGCCTTGGAGACAGCAGACAATAGTACTTCACTCAAGGAGGCTTTCAAAGGTTCGAAATGAATGAAAAGATAAATGAAAAAGTCCCCCAGACTTGTTAAAGCCCCCTTCTATGGAGGGAGAAAACAAGATGGCTCAAAGAAGAGAACCTTCCTGAGGAAGAATGGTAAGGAAACCAAATGGCATTTAGATCTAGGATCTGGAAAGCAATGGTGGAAAGCACAGGCGAACCCCTTGAAGAATTCAAGAACCGAATCGCAAAATAAATAGGTAATTAGAAACCAAGCAAAAAGGGCAACTAGAAATCCAAGAGATCGGTAAACTTATCAGAAATAGATATTGAGGTGAAGCAATGGAAGAAAGAATCAGTGAAATAGAGACCAATTCCTTGACACTGCTCAGTTTGAGAAGCAACAAAACAAATGGAGGAAGGTACATTTCCTAAGGGCAATTCCAGAAGAGAAAGAAAGGGCATGGAGTTGGAGGGCACATCTGAAAAAGAGAATTCTGAAAGATTTAGATGTTTATTTCTTTTAAAATTTTTATTGGTTTTTTTTTCACATCTCTTATAACAATCCTTACATCAATTGTATCAAGCACATTTGTACATATGTTGCCATCATCATTTCCAAAGCACTTTCTCTCTATTTGAGAGAAATAGCAGCTTGGTAGCAGCACCTCTTTTTTCCTCTCCCCACCCCTTATGAACCACTGATTATAATTACTTTTATTTGCATATTTTACACCATACATTCATTGTCTCCCTTCACCCATGTTTCTCTTGCTTATCCCCTTGCAGGAATTGGGGGGGTGGAGGTGTGAGGTGATCATCAGTTCCCCCTTTCTCCCACTTGCCTCCTACCTTCCCTCTAACCTCACGGTATTGCTACTCTCATTATTGGTCCTGAGGGGGTTATTTGTCCTGGATCCTGTATGTTGAGAGCTCTTATCTGTACCAGTGTACATGATCTGGTCTAGCCAGATTTGTAAGATAGAACTGGGGTCATGATGGTGGGGGGAGGGACAGGAATCATGAAAGAGCTAGAGAAATGTGTGTTTCGTTGGTGCTATATTGCACCCTGACTGGCTTGTCCCTTCCTCCTGATTCTTCTATGATGGGATGTCCAATTATCTACAGATGGACTTTGGCTCTCCATTCTGACCCACCTCATTTGCATCAAAATAGTTGATTGTTTTGGGTTCTCTGATGCCTGATACCTGATCCCACGGATACCTCCTGATCATAAGGGTTGATGTGCTTTTTCCATATAGGCTTTGTTGCTTCCCTGCTATATGGCCACTTGTTTAACCTCAAGCCTTTAAGACCTCAGATACTATATCTTGTAATAGCCAGGCACCATTAGCTTTCTTCATCACACTAGCTTATGCACCCATTTGGTCTTTAGCAATAGTGTCAGAAAGCTGAGCATCACAGAATGGTAGGTTATTAGAGCAAAGTGTTCTTGCGTTGAGAGAGGATTAGATGTCCATCTGATACCTTAATACTTAGCCTACAAATACTTAGACCTATATCCCTATTTTTATATATTAATACATTTACATATGTACATGCCTATGTTTTATACCTCTACAAATGTCTTTTGCCTCTTAGTTCTTGGAAGATTTATTGACAGAAAACTTCTTACTATCATGAAAGAGAAGATTTGAATTTAAGAAGCACTATAAATCCCCTACATAAAGTCTCCAAGACATAACCTAATCCAGTTTTCCAAAATCAGAGATTAAAAAAGGTTTTGAGAGCAGTTCATGAGAAAAAAATGCAATATTATCTGCAAAAGGAGATCAGGCATGACTTAGTCTAGGTTCCTTGCAGACGCCTTGCAGGCAAGTAAACAGTGGATGGCGTAGCTGAAATCCTGGGTGGGGTGGGGGAATTGCCAACCAAGAATCATATATCCAGCAAAAGAGTCTTTCAAACACAGTGCTGAAACCAGAGCATTCCTAGATAAACAGAAATTAAGGAATTTTATTAAAAGCACCCCAACTAACAGATGAGAACCTGAGATTAAGACACACAGCAGCATCACCTAGTTTTAAAAATTCTCAAAAGGAAAATAAAACCAGAAACTGGGAACCAGAGATCTCAATCTGTCCATGACAGCAACTTCTAAACAAAAAATGGGGAATACATGGTAGTAAATGATGTAGTTCTAGAACTTCCATATGGAAGGTGCTATAAAATCAAGCTGATATACAGATAGGACCCTGTTTTAAATTTAGGAAGATCTGAGTACACTTCAGAATAACCACACCATCTTTTCACCAAACTAAAGAAGAAGAAAATGCAAAGGACTCAGAAACACAGCATCAATAACAACATAGGCAATGACAAGAAACCTATATGAACTCAGCATAGAGAATGAAGCAGAACAAAGAAACGATTTGACACCAGGAAAGAGCATGACAACAGGCAGCACCACAGGCATTCCCATGCACCATCACACTAAATGTGACTGGTTTAAAGATCCCAGTCAGGAGACAGGGGCAGGAAACATTAAGGAACTAGAGGAAAGTTGTATGCTTTGTGGGTGCTCTATTGCGCCCTGACTGGCTTGTCTCTTCCTTGTGACTCTTCTGTAAGGACATGTCCAATTGTCGACAGACGGACTCTGGGTCTCTACTCTGCCCTCCCCCTCATGATCACACAGGCTGGTGTGCTCCTTCCAGTCGGCTTTGTTGCTAAATAGTTGCCTGTTTATCTTCAAGCCTTTAAGACCCTAGACATTCTATCTGGTGATAGCTGGGCACTATCAACTTTCATCACCACATTAGCTTATGTGCCCATTTTCTCTTCAAGGTTGCTGTCAGAGAAGGTAAGCATCACAGAATGCTGGGGTATTAAAACAAAGTGTTCTTGCATTGAGGGAGCACTTGATAGTGAATTTTTAACAAGACTCAAGTGGACATCTTCCCAAATCATTGAAGCTGTGCCAGAAGTTTCAGGGAATACTGTCTCACAGAAAACAATAGGTTTTTAGATCAGCAGTTCTCAACCTATGAATTGTGACCCTATTGGTGTATTGAACCCTTTCATGGGTGTTACCCAAATCATAACAATAGCAAGATTATAGTTATGAAGTAACAACGAAAGTAATTTTGTGCTTGTGGGTCACCACAACATGAGGAACTGTATTAAAGGGGCTCAGTATTGGCAAGGTTGATAACTGCTGTTTTAGATGCATCAAGCATTTTAAGGAAAGTTGGGAAGACTTCAAAGATGAAGGCAGAGAGATTAGCTCAGAGGTTTTAAGATTGCAAAAGGATAATCTCAGTAGGTTTTCTTAAAAGCTTAGAGCAATCCTGGGAGCTTATTATATAGAATTTTTCAGTTTTCAATTTAAGAAAATTGAAAAAGGTCAGTAAATTTGCACCAAGGAATTCTTTTCTATTAGAATGCACCTGATCATTCCTTTTTTTTTTTTTTTTTTTTGGCATCACTGCCCACTGGTGGTCGTGGGAGCTACCCAGCGCTGCTCCTGAAAGCCACCGCTGGATTTGAACCGCCAAGCCCACGGGCCACAGTCCCGCACTCAAGCACATATGCCACCGGGGTTCCGCCCCCGATCATTCTTTTTTTAAAAAACAAATACAAATTTGACACTTTTTTTCACATATGACACCATTAAATAGTTCAATCATGACCAAGAGAGTTGTACAATCATTACTACAATCCACGTTAGCACATTTTCCTCTTCCTTGTACTCATTGAGTGTATCTCCTACTATTCTTTACCAATGAAAAAGATAGACACAACAAAACATTCTCAAATTTGACACCTTTTACATGTATAATTCCATGCTATTGATTATACTCTTCATGTTGTACAACCATTATTAATACACTTTTCCAAATTAGTCCAGCACCATTAACATAAACTCCATGCCCCCCAAGCCAAAACTCTTCCTCCTTCACCCATGGTCGCCATTGGTCAGTGTTGGTTTCTTTCCTTTTTTTCATTCTCTGCTCATTCTTTTAGGATAACAAGAGCTGTCGTTTGAGAATGACATGGGGAAATTTTACCCTCTCCACTCTCCAGTTCAGATTTTGTTCCCAGAACTCAAAAAACATTTCCCAGGAGCACGATCTGAGTCTCTTGAGGATGCCAAATTCGCCATTTGGGAATAGTGTGAATCCACGTGCTCGGAACTCTTCAGACGGCTGAAGCGATGGAAGCACTGCTTTCTGAAGAGAATGGATAGATGTTCAGAATGGTAGCTTCACCTTTTGATATTTTTCTTTAAGAAAGGTTTCTATAGTTATGTAGCAATAATCTTTGAGTTACCCTTGTATACCTTCTAGGGGGCACAGTTATGGATACTACCGAGATACCACACAATGCATTCTTGGATAGGTTTATGGGGTTTGAAGGCTTGGGGCCATTGTCTTGTGGGTAGCTTGGTCAATTGGCATCACATAGTTCAGAGACATTGTTCCGCATCCTGCCGGGGTGAAAGGCACCGGAAACCCTTTCAAGAAGCTTACGAGTCACCTGCTGAGGTAAAACTGCTGTTCTCTGCGATCGAGTGGATCGTGACTCAGCAGCCCTCCGGAGCGAGGCAGAACTAACTGCCCCTTTGGGTTTCAGAGACTATCACTGAACATGGGCATAGAAAGCCTCATCTTCCTCCCCTGGGATTAGCTGGTGGTTTCGACTTGCTGACAGTGCAGTTAGCAGCCCAGCGAGTAACCACCGGAGCTTCTCCAGGGGAATGAAGGAAACCAAAAACTCAAAGGAGCAGCTCGTCACAGGACAAGTAACCCACGTAAATTACTGCCTTTTCTAGCTGAGACCAGAAGAACTGGATAGTGCCCGGCTACCACTACCAGCTGTTTGACTAGGGACACAAGAGAAAGTCCTGGATAGAAAAGGAGGGAGATGAGGACAAAACTCAAATTCCTACAAAACGCCAGATTTGTGGGTTAATAGAGACCTGGAGACCACCCCCCCCCCCAGTCTATTGCGCTAAGATACTTGAAATGAAAGCCATTCCTGTTGCCCTCCTTTTATCATTTTAAACTATAAAATGAGCAGTCTTACCCACGAATACTGTGCTTCCTTAAATAACCAGCTAGAAAAAAAAAATAGCCAGCTAGAATGTTATATCTGAGTAAAGGGTTAACCTTTGCTTTAAAAAACAAAAAAGGGAGCACAATAAAACTGTTAAAGCTGGGGGGGCGGGGAAGCAATCAGATTGATAGGAATGGAACCCCCCTAATTGGAAACAGTGAGAACGTTAATGCATTATGAAAGATGTCATAGAACAAGCTGCATAGAAAATATTAAATGGGAACTAATTAAAACACATAGGTTAAAATGTATCCCATGATGTTGGTCACAGTTCTCACACGGTATCAGCATTCTCATGATTTTCATTCTGTTTGTTCTGTTTCCGTTGATCTAGCTTGCCCACCCCCCTCCTTGCCTTTTCCCCTTTGCTTTTGGGTAATGTTGGTCATTTGAACTCATAGAGTTCATTGTTTCAAGGAGTGCTCATTTGAGAGATTGTTTTGTCAGTCAATCGTTGTTATTTGGCTGAAAGATGACCTCTAAAAATAGCTTCAGGTCCAAGTTCCAAGTGCATTCGCCTCGAGATTCTTCTGATCTCTATCAGTTCAGTAAGCCTAACCAAGTTTGGGGACTTTGACTTTTGTCTTGCCTCTTCCTCCCGTTCTACCTGGTGTGCCGTACCATCTCCCCTCCTACCACTTGCGGTCTTTCTTTCATGACCTAGTCTCTGAGGTCCACACTGTCGTTTCTGTAACAAACTGCTAGCTACCCAAGCTAGTTCTATTCCGTGTGGGAAGAGTCTCCTCAAGAGTACGAAGAGCAGTGGGCAAGGGTTGTTGGAGACTTTGGGGTTGAGCAGCAGGCCCCTGAGCCTCTTCTGATCCTCCCAACAAAGTTTCCGTAGTCACTGGGATCCAAGAGGAAGCCAGGTCGGTAGGCCTCAGTGTGCAGGACCTGCAGGTACCAGGTTGGGTCCTGGTGGGCACTCAAAGTGTGGATTACTGAGCGTTTCATGAGGGGCTGCTGACGAGGTTGTGGGCAACATAGCAGGACAGTGGGGTTTCTGATCAGTGTATCTCATGCCCAGCCACTTGGCAGTGCTGTTCGACACACGACTGCTATGATATCTTATCCTGGCTTCTCTGGACCAGCAAAACCAGTGCTATTTGCATATAAGTATATAAAGAGAGATGTCTGAAGGGTGTGGGAGCTGACAAGTTCTAAATCTGTGGGGCCAACAGCAAACTGGAGACCCCTGCTGGTTCAAGGATTGCAGGGGACTGGCTAGCCAAGGCTCAGGCAGCAGGCTGGAGACTCCGTCCCAAGCACTGGTGATCAAGGGACAAGAAGAGTGGAGGGGGAGAGAGAGAGAGAGAGAGAGAGAGAGCGAGCGAGCGTGGGCTTTGCCAGATCACCCATTTATATATGGCAGGCCACACCCCCTTTCAACTCATTGGCTTTTCAAGTCAGATCACAAAATGGAAGATTACATTGTATTGTGTTATGAAAGAGCCCCTAAGCCAGTGTTTTGCCAAATCACTGGGGATCATAGCCCCAGCCAGAATGACACCTAACGTTAACCGTCACAGATACTAGGCAGATTTCAGCAGAGCTTTTCTGACTCAGATGGATTCGGAATGGAAGAAAGGCCTGCCATTCTGCCAAAAAAATCAACCAATGAAGACCCCATGGATTACAACGGTTCAGTCCCTGACTCACTGCATAGCAAGGAAACCAGTAACAGAGGATGCAGTCCACGGAGGGTGGCAACGGGGATTGCCCTCCCCACCACAAGTCTGCCAGGGGCAAGGGAAGAGAGGGATGTCCAGGAGCTGCGGGTGACTAGTCTAGCCTGTTAGAGACAGGAGCCCAGAGTTCCCGGGCAGGAAGGGGTCAGGGATGCCAACCCCACAGTGGGGTGGAGAATGGGGCAGAGTGGCTCCCGCCACACACGGTCCCCACAGGCAAACTGCTGAGGCCAGTGTGGGCGGACTGGGTGTTTCTCCCAAAAGGACAGCGCAGCTCTGCCAAACTGGCCGTGTCATTCACCCCTGCCAAGGGGACTCTGGAAAAACTGACCGCATGGGTCATTACAGAAGCTGGAGAGCATCTCTGACTCCATCTTCCGGTCAGGGGGAAGGAGGTGGCATCTTCCGTTCCCCAAAGACCAGGGGGAACCTGGCTCAGTCTCTTGATGCTGTAAGCCAGTGCCAGCCTCTCCGAGCCCCTGCAGTGGGTGGGTCCCTTCAACCTGCTCTTGGTCTTCCTGGCCTTCCGCATCCCTGCAGAGAAGTTGTCTTTAAGGGAGACCGCCTCCATAGGCATTTTCTGCCCATCTGAGGCCACCAGAGCAGGCCAGGAGTGTGTCACATGGGGTTCAGCAGAGAGCTGTCTTCTCTGGTGGCCACAGAGCTCTGATGAATTCTTTTTTCTGGAAGGGCAGCCTGGCCTTCTGCTCTGTATATTAGAGCAGCACTCACACCCATTCCACTCCCCTCCCGTGACGGCCAACTCTGGGCGTCAGCCTCCTGAGGACAAAGAGAAGGTGTCCTCAGCTGGCTCACAGGGTGTGTCAGGGGCAGAGCCATGCCCTCTAAGTCCACTGGCAGAGATGCCACGTGGAGCCCTGGCTAGTAGGGTTGAACACAGAGCCCAGGGAGGGTGTCACAAAGGGAGTAGCCAGCCACATGTGCCTCTCTGCTGGGGACCGGGGGTGGGGGTGGGGCGGGCGGAAAGGACAAGGCCCAGCCCACCCTCATCCCCACTGACAAAAGCCTGTCTCCTACAAGTGCGAGGCCCTGCCAGGGTCTCCTTGGCAAGCCTTGCCCTCTGTCTTCCTTAAGGGTCTTGCCTGGTGCTCATGTCCCCAAGTCGGATCTGATGTAAAATCCTCGCCTGCTGGCACAGGACTTCCTTACTGCTGCCCTTTTCTGCTGCCGTCCGCTGGTTTGCGACGCGTCCACTCCCTAAGCAGGGTGTCCCCACCATCGGATAGCCCTTCAGCTCTGCCCAAAGGCTGCGCTGCCACAGTGGTCTTGTAAATGGGCCTCCTTGGGGGGCCTGTGACCCCATACACCCCCAGCCCTTCTCAGAGGTCCCTTGGATAGACATGGTCTGTCATTCCAGGTGACTTAAGGGGGGGGGGGGCACGTTCAGCTGGAAGCCTTGCGTTGGACGCCTGCCTCCCCACACAAACGTCCTGTGAGCGGTACTGACCTGGCGTGGGCTTGCAGAGAAAGGCCTTTTGATCCCGGGTTCGTGCCTGTCCCCGTGTGCTCCTGCCTGCCCTTCTCTGGGGCTGTGGCCCCCATTTGCCTGCCTGCCTGGCCAGTCCAGGCCAGGCCACTGACCCGACAGCCATGTTATTCTTATTTTTTTCACATGGGTGTTCTTCCCAGAGCAGAATTATGTTCAGCGGCCGATTTTGTTGAGGCCGATTAGCAAGCCTCAGAGCTCCCTTTGGGTAAAGAGAGCCGCGGGCCCGGTAGTGTTTTGGGACCGTGCAGGTCTCACATTCTGAACGACACTGAGTTTTCCCGAAGGGTGGCCGGCTGTGTGCCCAGTGCCCACACCCTGCAAAGCAGCCTGGGTAATTCCCAGACCATGTGGCAGGCTGTCTGGGGGGTGGGATTCGGGGAGGCATGCGCTGGACACTCATGCTTTCACTCCTGGCTGTGGAGTGAGGTGGTCAGTTGTGCTTCAGAAGGACGCCTCACAGACAGTTCCCAACTCCCTCACTTGCTGGCACGGTTGCTTTTGAATCAATGTTGCGGGCCTTCGGTGCTTCATCCATAAATCAAGGACAGTGTGACACCTACTGTGTGTATGTGGGGGCTGGGGTGGATGCTTGTGCATGAACTACTGTGTGCACACAGACATGTGCGAGAGCGTTGGGGACCCTGGGGGGAAGAGAGGGAGAACATGACAGGTCAAGGTCAAGAAGGAGGAACTCAGCACCCCCACAGAGTCCCCTTCCTGGTGAAGGGGAACCGGACTCTGGAGAGAGGGGCTTCGACTGGGTGGCCTGATCACTCCCGAGCCTCGACATCCATCTCTGTGCAGAAAGGAGACTGACTTCCTTCCAGAAACCCCATCCCAGGGCCCTCCGACCCCAGGCAACACGTGGGTCTGGCGTCTGCAGAGTACGGGTACAGGACAAAGCTGGCTCACTGTAGGTGGAAGCCAACTGGGCTGGCCTTCAGATGGCCCCCATTGTCTGGCTTTGCCCTCCAGGAGGGGCTCTACCACCCTGGGAAGGGTCGGTGCCAATGTCATTTCTCTGGGTGGAAAGCTAGACTGGTGACCGAGGCTGGCACATCCCCAGGGATCCTGTGTGAGTCCGGGTAGACTAGAGAAACAAATACATAGACTCGCATATGGATATAAGGGAATGGTTTATATACAAAAGGAATGGAACACTGAGAAAGCATCCCAGCCCAGTCCAGTTCAAAGTCCTAAGTACGATATTAGCCCATATGCCCGATACCAGTCTATAATGTCTCCTTCTGACTCACGAAGTCACAGGTCAGTGGGTGCAGAATTCCAGTGCTGGCAGGGGTCTCCCCATGGCTCCTCGCTTCCAAGGCTCAGGGTCCATCAATAGCATCCAGTGGTGGCAGAAGCAACTCATTGCTGTGAGGGGTCCCCATATGGTCTCTCCAGCTTCAGAGGTCTGACTCCATCAGGGCAAAGCCGTGTGGCTTCTGCTCCGGCTCCTTCAGCTTCTCGGATGCTACCATCTTGTCTTGCCCGTGATTCATCGTCTCTGAGACTAACTCCCAACAACCAGGGAGATAGCTTCTCATCTGCACGAGGGAAATATCGCGAGATTTCCCAAATGTATCAGGAGAAAGCCATGCCCACAAAGAGGCCTCACTGGCTACTCATTGGCTATCTTCAGATTAACAGGCTAGACTCCACCCCTACATCTCAATCATAAAATTAACATAAGCATATGACCGCCACAGGTCCTCAGGACCACTTGCGATGAGTGCCCTGGTCCCATGGAGAGAGTCATCTCGCCCTGACTCTTTGGCGAGGCCAGAGCTATAACTCCCTTGGTGGGCTGTGGTGGGAAAGTGCTCTGGATCTGGAGATTCAAGGTCCAGTCCCGCCACCTCCAGCTGAAGGGCCCTGGCTGTGCCACACTGCCACTCTGACCCCCTGCTTGTCCTCTCTCGGTGGAGCCCATGGGACCCGGCCACCCCTGCTCACTTCCCAGGTTCTCCAGGCTCAGACTCAATCAGCTGCGAAGGATCAATGGGCAGCTCTGGTGAGACGAGGCATGTGGGTTGGTTTTGCTTTGTGTGCACGGTCTCACCATGGCTGGACGTTGAGTGCGTGGGATGAGCCAGGCTCTGGGCTAAGGCAAGTTCTACCCTGTGGGACTGTCACTCAATGCTGTTGGCACTTGTCACTCTGTGTCACTTCCCTGCCATCCCAGAGGAGTGCTGTCATCACAGAAGATGCTGGGGGGGGGGGGGGGGGGGGGGGAGCGGCAGGGAGGAAAATGTCTCAGGTAGTGGATCTGGAGTCCAAAGTCAGGGGCTGCAAGGCAAGGCTCTTTATCAACTTCAGGGAGCTCTCCTCTTTCTCCGCCGTCTGCATCCTGGGAGCCCCCGGCTGCTCGTGGAGATATTTTCACATGGCATCCGCCTCTGAGGAGGCCTGGTGGTGTAAGGGTTAAGAGTTGGAAACCACTATCTGCTCTGTGGGAGAAAAACAAGGCTGTCCGCTCCTGTAAAAGATTTGCAGCTGGGACAAATACCAGGATAGTAAATGAAGGAAGATATGTATCAGTAATACTAATGATACATAATGTGGCGGTCATGTGCTTATGTTAATTTCATGATTGAGATGTAGGGGTGGAGTCTCGCCTATTGATCTGGAGAGAGCCATTGAGTAGCCAATGAGGCCTCTGTGTGGGCATGGCTTTCTCCTGAGACTTCTGGGAAACCTCGCGACATTTCCCTGATGGAAATTAGAAGCTATCTCCTCAGTTGTTGGGCGTTAGTCTCAGAGATGATTAATTACGGGCAAGACAAGATGGCAGCGTCTGAGGAGCTGAAGGAGCCGGAGAAGAAGCCACACAGCCTTACGCTGATGGAACCAGACCTCTGAAGCTGGAGAAGCCACATGGAGACCCCTGCCGGTGCTGAGTTGCCTCTACCACCACTGGATGCTGTTGATGGACCCTGAGCCCTGGAAGTGAGGAGCCATTGTGAGACCTTCCCTGCCAGCGCCGGGATTCTGCATCCACTGGCCTGTGACTTTGTGAGTTGGAAGGAGACATTATAGACTGATGTCGGGCATATGGGTTAATATCGGACCTATGACTTTGAACTGGACTGGGTTGGGATGCTTTCCTAATGTCCTATTCCTCTTGTATAGAAACCTTTTCCTTATATTCATATGCATGTCTATCAATTTGTTTCTCTAGCTTACCCAGACTAACACATATAATATATTAAGGGTTCATGGGGGAGGGGCGGAGGGGAAAAAAGGAATGGAAATCAAAGGGTTCAAGAAGAAAGATAATTTTAAAAATTGTTGATGCTGGGGAGGGGGTGGGATGAGCTGGTACCAAGGGCTCAAGTAGAAAGAAAATGTTCTGAAAATGATGATGGCAACCCATGTTCAAATGTGCTCGACACAATGGATGGATGGATGCCTTGTGTTAAGAGCTGTACAAGCCCCCAATAAAATGGTTTTTATTAAGCAAATTGTTTATACCAACAATTGTATATGTCTGCATAACATTATGGATTTTTGGGTTATTATAATATATGTAAGAGTCCCCAGTAAAATGATTTATTAGGAACAAAAGATTTACAGCCTCAGAATCCGGCATGGGGTCACTGTGATTGGCACTAACTCGGTGGCTGTGGGTATATGTGTGTCTGTCCTCCACGTGTAAGACCCCCTTCCACTTGAGTACAACCTTGTCAGGGCAACACAAGACTCTACTCACACAGAGGCTGCAGGGTCCATGTCCAGTCTCATGTCCCGGAGTGGGGGTGGAGGTGGGGCATGCTCCCTCCCGGAATCAAGGGCGATTCTGAGGTCATGCAGCCTACGATGCATGAGTTCCGCAAGGTGCCCTCCCTGGGTGCCCCCTCCCCCACCAATTTGGTGGCCTGTTAGTGGCCCATTTTCTCTGAGTCATTGACGTCAGAGGTCCCCAAAGGAGCTGTCTCTGTGTCGGTGTGGAGTCCCAGCCCCAGAACTTGTTGCTGGGGCTTCTCACCTGCAGCTCCACAGGGAGACCCTCGCGTGATCAGGTGGCACGTCGGACCCCGGCTCTGTCCTCGTCCCTCTTTGGATCTTGGTTTCCGGCCCAGCCAGAGGAGAGGCTGGAGCCCCTCATTAGCAACTATACGATTGTCCGTTTCCTCCTTCCGTTCTAGGCAGACTATGAAGTTACTCCAGATGAAAAACTGGGAGAGAAAGGGAAGGAAATAATGACCAAGTACCTCACCCCAAAGGTAAGAGGGCGCCCCACCGGCAGCAGGAGGGATGGGTGCCGTGTCCAAGACTGGGTGCTCCAGAGCCGGGGGGCCTGGGTGGTGGTGGTGATGCTGGCACTGCTGCCCATCCTGCAACAGGCCGCTGTCCTGGACCAGGGGCATTCTTGGCATCTCACAGACTTAGGAGCGCCAGCCTCAGACCCAGAGCTGAGCTCTCCCTCTGGCAGGCATCATCACACCCCTCACAAGAGCCTGCCCCCTCCCCCACTCCCCATCCCGGGCAGGAGGGGCCGGGCTGGTGCAGGCGTGGTCCTGACAGATGTGAACGCCGAGTAGGGCCACTCTCCGGGAGCCACACGGAACCCTCAGCAAATAGCCTGCCTCAGGGGGCTGCCGACTGGGGGCCCAGCTGTGGGTGCTGTGAGAGTGCTCAGGTGGAAATGTGGCCCCATGGGAGAGGGGCTGAGCTGGGTGTCGCTGGTGGCTCGGGCGAGGTTGCAGGGGGGTGGCTTTTGTTTTTAACCTTCTGGCCCTCGGTTGGAGCAAGGTCACCTGAGCCTAAGTATGCACACACACACCTCGCCCCGCCCCCAGCTCAGAACAGGTGCTGAGAGTTCCTGTACCAGGTGGTCGCTGTTTGTAAGTTCCCTGGGGTCCATCTCAATCCCCAGGACCCGCAATGTTCGCTTGTGTGATGTCCGTGAGGGGGTCCAATCATCTTCACTGTCTGGTGTGCCACCTTTGTCTGGAATGAGCACCAGCATGGGTCTCTGCCAGTTGGTAGCCAGACTCCTTGGCACAGACAAGCGGGTGCTGCCTGGGTCACCTTGACTGCAGAAGCGCCTCAGCTGGCACTTGTCAATTCTTAGAGCCTCGTTCTGCTCCAGAGCCTGCAGTGGGGCTTGAACGTCCTCCCTCCACACCGGCAGTCCTTGAGCACAGCTTGGTACCAGCCACCTCTTGCTGATATGGTGACCTGGATCTCTTCCCGTCTGCTTTTGAGAAATCCTGCGCCCATTCTGTCCGTCTTTCTCCCGTGGAATCCTCCCGCGGCCCCGATCACAGTTTGCACTGCTCCTGCCCGTCTTTCAGCCTGGGAAGTGCCCAGCCTGCCCTTTGCTGGGTGGTCTCTTGTCAGGATGCTCCCGACTCCGCCCCGGCGGTCTCCGAATTGCTCTGGAGTCTCCGCCTCTCTCCCTTCTGCTTTGGCTGCACTGTGGTCATGAGTCAGTGACAGAGTCTTTTGGGACACCTGCTTTGGCCTTTTCTTTCTTTCCCAGTCTTTGCAATAACCTTGGATTTCCTTCCTCTCTGAAACCCACTTGTCTTGCCTTAGGTCATCAGGGTTCAAGAAGTCAGACCTGCTCCTGAAGACAGTCTGTGAATTCAGGGACAAGCACTCAGAGTCATATGTTGACTCTCAGGCACTCGCTTTCTTTCTTTCTTTCTTTCTTTCTTTCTTTCTTTCTTTCTTTCTTTCTTTCTTTCCAGTTTCCACTTGAACTTGCACAGGAACAATTAGTGGTCTGTTTCAAGATCGGTTCTTGGTCTTGTTTACTGACGGATAATATTGAGCGTCTCGTTGTCTAGTTCCACATGCATAAAAAAAGCAAAAACTGTCCGCTATTGAGTCTTGTCTGACTCCTGGAGACCCTAGAGCAGAAGGCAGGGCTGGCCCCGAGGGTTTCCGAGACTGTAACTGGACAGGAGAAGAAAGGAACACGGCACCGGGCCAGGCTCCCACTGAGTGGTGGTCAGTCCTAGGAGGCGTAATAACAACTCCGCTCCTACAATGTGCCCGGCGTGCCTAGACATTCTCTTGGACCAGGTCGGTGCCCATGAAAGGGGTGTGGCTGTTCACAGATCAGCTGTGGGGCCCAGAGAGCTGGGTCCCTTGCTAAGGCTGCCTGGCTGGTCATACCTGCAGCTGTCCCCTGGGGAGGCCTTTCCAAATG
>PVJH01009828.1:0-76897 GCA_004026705.1 Nesogale talazaci | reverse complement strand
GGAGGTTACATGTAGATCCTTATCATTGGTTCCCCTTTCTATTCTACTTTCTCCCCACTCTTCTGGTGTTGCCATTCTCCCCACTGGGACTTCCAGTTTTTAAGAGGTGAGTGGAACAACAAACCCTGGTGCATCCATACAATGGAATATTATTCAACAATAAACATTAATGGATAATCAAGTCACAAAAATATATGCATGCACCATAAGTGCATATGACTAAGAGATAGAAGTCAGTCAAAAATGTCTAAATCATTTATAATTCCAGTTATGTGGTATTTTGAAGAAGTAGAAGTATAGCTTCAATAAGACAATTGGTCAGGATGTGGTCAGGTGAAGAGGAAGAAAATAGGAAATAAATGGATCATTGGAGCATAATACATTTCTAGGACAGTGAAACTACCCTTAGTGGTATTGTAATGGTGGCTATACATTATTTTGTATTTGTCAACACTAAACAATGAAAAACAAATCTCACTAAGTAAAGAGAAGATCATATTAACTTAAAGAGAATAGTACGTAATAGGAAGAAGACCTCCATCGACATTCAAAAAGCCAGGGAAGATATTTCTATCATGGAACAACTAAGAAACACTTGCACCCACTGCACATTCAGGTCATGTTTATAGGGAGGTCAACTGGCCAAATATGGAGTTCAATCCAGCATAATCAAGATTACAATGGTCTAACCCTGATAATAAAGCTGTTTGAGACTCTTGTCTGTAGTTAAAGTGGACCTGTCAGTGTCTCAGTTCAACTAGATACTCTAAAAATGGACTTGGGGCTCGCTGAACTTTTTTTGCTTTGTCCAAATGTGATGCTCGTAATTTTAGCGCTGCTGTTTCTCTCTTAACCATATTCAAATTTTGTTGTCATCTTTGGGTCACACAAGCTGGTGTGTTTCTTCCATGTGGACTTCACGAGACCTTGCTTAGCTGCTGCTTGTTTGATCCCAGGCACCTATCGATGGCTAGCCAGGCACCTTCTGCATTCTTCAGCACACTTTGCTGTAGGACCTGTAGCTTCAGTGGCCATTTGATGAAGCTGAGTATCCAGCAGGGCTATGATGTAAAGGCTCATTGTTCTGAAGCAGGGCTTAGAATTTTCACTCTCTCTTCTTCACAGTCTTCTCTCTCACTTTCTGACTTGCTCACTCACTCAAGCTCACTCACTCACTCACTCACTCAGTCTCACTCACATTGACTCGTTCTCTCACTGTCTCCCTCTCACTCACTTATTCTCAGTCACTCATCCTTCACTCAAACTTACTTTCTTGCCCACTCTCTCTGTCTTTCAACTACTCTCTCTCATATTCACTCACTAATTTTCTCATTTTATGTCCCTTTCATGCTCACTCACTCTCATGCACACTTACTGTCTCTCACTCATTTAGTCTTACTCATGCTTCAAAAAAGAACCCCCCACCAAAACAGCCAAACAAACAAACAAAAACAAATGAACCTATATGGACCTTTAATAATAATAATGAATTACTATGGGCCCATGGAAGATAATAAATCTAATACCGACATAGTAAAAGAAAGAGTACGTAACTGGGAAAGGATAGAGGAGGTGATTCTGTACAGTTCAATTTTCTGTCCAGTTTAACTTTTAAAAATAAAGTTTAATCTGTTTTGGGTAACTGATTGATTTTTAAATGGATCTCATTCTAAGCTTCTTTCACTTAAACTCTAATTCAAATAGGAATTTGAGTGATGTCTTAATTGAACACAGGAATGGGTATAGGGTGAGTTTTGTAGTGTCTGATACTGGAATGCAATGTAGCCTGAAAAATCATGCCTTGGGACTGACTATATGCAATTAGGTGCTTAACAACCAGAATCTATTATTCCTCTGTGTAAAGCCCTCCAATGGTTTTCCATTGCATTTAAAATCCAGCTCATTGAGATCTGCATGCTTTGGCCACATTCCCCTGTTTTGTCACCTTCCATGCACACTCTTGTTGCAGCCACAACAAATTTCCTTGTGTTTCTCTTGCTCACCAGGCCCAGGTGGGCTTCACAATTGGTCTTTACACTACCTGTAAATGCCCTTCCTAGTTCTGTTGACTCCTCCCCGTATGCATCATGACTTCGAATATAAAGGCATCTCTTTCCCCTCTACCCCACCAAAAACTGCTGATTCGCTGCTGGTGCCCTCTTCCACATCATTCAATTGTGTTTTCTTCCTTTTACTTCTTTTTGCCTGTACACTCTGCTGTTGAACCAATTCTGACTCATGAGTAAAGTGCTAAAGAGAAAACGAAACTTGTCCACAGCTTTTATGGAATCAGATCATCAATTCTTCTTTTCCTTTTCTTTCCTTTTGGTAGTATTTCTGGCTAGATTTGGACAGTCATCTTTGTTGTTATTATTGTTGCTAAGTGACATTGTATGGATCTCAACTTGACACAAGGAAACGACTGTTCTTCTGCCCGAACCCATTGTGGCAACTGCTTGATGCTTGCGAGTCTTTTTCTTTTTCCCTGTGCCTCTACTAGAATGAGCATAAAGTCCTTCACCAGCACCTATTCAATCCTCAATGCTAGCATAATTCCTGTTACTTAGTAGGTGCTATTTATTGAATGAAACATGCAGGAATGCAAGCAAATGAGATGATCATGATGGCATTAGTAGAGTTTGGCTGGGCAGTCCTGCAATCCAGAAATACTTTTCAGTTTTGCACCACATATGCTGAGGAACTTATATTACATTGTGTCACTCTCTGAGTCTTAACTTTCCCTGGTCAAAATGAGCGTTTTAGGCCATGTGAGCTTCAGAGTCCTTTCTAGCTCTAAAAATCCTGCATTCTTTATGGTTACAAATGATTGAAGTCTCACCAGGGAGCTGCTAATTCAAACACATTCTATTAGCGGTGCAATTTTTGTGATGATATATGTCAGTTCAGCAAACTGGAACCACCTTTCAGTGTGACATTGTCACACATCTGGTCAAAGAAATAAATGTTCCCATCTGGATAGATGTTTTTGGCAGGAACACCAAGTACTTGTGCCACATGACCCCACCATCATAAAACAGACTGTGTCATGATTTTTTGCCAATAGACATCAGAACTGCTGGTTTTCCTCATTTCTGTTTTATTGTTTTCACAGAGTCATCCGTTGACCTACACCTGGCATTCCCTTGCCCTGGAAAAATCGAAAACAAAAGACAGAAAACAACCTCTCTGTTTTCAAGTTGGTCCTGACTCAAAGACACTGGATAGTAGAGAAGAGATCTGCCCCATAGGGCTCCCCAGGTTGTCAATCTTTTACTGGAGCAGGTTCTTCTCATAGGAAGTCACAAGTGCATTTGAACTATCTATACAGTGGCGAGGAATCACCTCGTTGGTGTACCTGGGATACAGGCATTGCAAGGTGAGCGGTTTGAACACACCGGCTGCTCTGGGAGAGAAAGAGGTTTTCTGTTCCTGTGAAGTGTTCCGTCTCAGAAACCCACAGAGCTAGGGCCACTCTGAACTCTGTAACTCTGTCCCATAGGGTCTCTGCAAGTCACAGTTGACTCGATGGCAGTGAGCATTATTGGCTTGCTTGTTGGTTAGTTGGTTGTGTTATGGTATACCTTCAGGCTAGCTGCCTGCTTTTGCCCACTAAGCTACTGGTAAAAACAAAACGAAGCATGGATTGTTCACCTACGGGTCTCCTTTAAAGGAATTGACATGAAAATTATTTTAGATTCAAAATATTCTGATATTATAAAACAAGAACTCAGTGCTCATGCTTCGGAAGCCCTATAGATACCCATGTTGGGAAAAATCTGGATCTTGGGGGTGACCCCCATAGAATTCCAAATGGTTGTTGCCTGTAGAAAAACACAATACCAAGTCTTCTTGATATTCATCTCCCTGAAGGATGTGTAGATATTTCACCTGGAAGATTAGGAGTGCATGTGACTTTCATTCACAAAAGCAGGTTTTGGTAGCAAAGAGAAGCAATTGATGATCCCTAGTCTTGCATGGTGGTGCTATGTAGCCTTGAATGTATCATGGGGTTGATAACTATACTGTGAACAGTTTGAAACCACCAGCTGCTCCTTGGCGGTGGGGGTGGTGGTGTTCAGGCTTTCTATTCTGGTTGAAACACACAGGGACAATTCTACCCTGTCTAATAGGGTCTCTAGGAGTCCATATGAATTCATTAGCAGTGAGTGAGTCTTATATGTACTCTCTGCTCTGAATTTTGATTTGTTTGATAGCCGTGGACTTGGCACAGCTTGAGGTCTTTAGTCTTCCCTCTTCCCTCTCCTGCTGGAGGTCAGCGAGTTTATGGAAGATGAGTAATTGGGACCAAAGTAACGATGCTTCCTAGACATTGGTGTCTACCCCAAGACCTCAAAACCCTCAAGTAGCAGAGTGAAAGATGACATGTAGGGGTCTAACAACAGTGTGAGATCATTGCGGTTCTTCAACAACAAGAGTCTAATAAAGACAATGCACGTGCTGAAAAATAGAGAGAATGGAATTGGAGAGAAAGAATAGCAATTAACCCAAGCCAACATGTATACTAAGACAACTACTGCTTTTCCCAAATAATATTTATCGGAGGAAGAGAAATTCCCATTTATTGAGGGAAAGGTAATAAATTTTGTAATGTCTGGCACATATGCACATGTTTGCTATTTGCTTAGTAAACATAAGTTGTCTTCTTTATTATGCAATGAAATTCATATTCTGTTTGATTAATTCTATGGTGACCAAAGCTTTTGAGTGTTTTCTATGTGCATAACACCTGGGGGAAGCTGAGATGACTGAGGTTCTGTCTCGTGCCTCATAGAACTGTTTACTGGAAGCAGGCCAGAGGCAAATTTGCTTAAAGATGGGGTAAAACAAGTGCTAAGATGGGGTTGGGCAGGGCAGTGTTAAACGTTGGAGTCTGTGTGATGAATGTGATGCAGAAAATAGAAGAGGCCTCATAAGAGAGATGCTGTTTGAGTTGAGTTTTGCAGAATGCTGACATTGTGGATAGAGGAAGGCTGAGAGAACAATGTGATGCAAGGCATGGTAAAAGTCAAGGTGTCACATTAAGGTACCTGGAATAAAGAAAAAGGAGTCCTGGTGGCACAGTCAGTTAAGCACTGAGCTTCCACACTGAAGGTCAGCATTGAGTGTGCAGCAGCTGTGCCACAGGAGAAAGATGGGGCAGTCTGATTTTGTCACATGGATCGTCTGAAAAACAATTCATTTTTTGGCAGTTGGTAGGGTTGGGGGTATTGTAATGGAGGAGGAGGATAGAGTACCTGAGCCAAAAAAAGGAAGAAAAAAAAGGTGGACTAATGAAGGTCTTTCTAGTATTTAGGGAAGGGAAGGTAGACATGATCATGAAGAATAATTAGGTCTCAACTGTTAAGTTCCACTTCTATTTTGGAACTAAGGAGAATAGCTAAAGGTGTGGTTGTCAGAGTCTGTTTGCTTATTGAAGAGCAGGATTTATTTAGGCTCAAACATGCTAACAATCATGAAGATGTCATGTTGCTGTTGCCTTAGAACAGGCTACGACTCATAGGTACATTGTGTGCAACAGAATGAAACACTGCCCAGTCCTGCGCCATCATTTGACCCCTGTTGCAAACACAGAATCAAGCTCCCTCATCAAGGGCCTTCCTCATTTTCACTGCCCTTCAACTCTATCAAGCATGATGCTCTTCTCTGCAGATGAGTCTCTCCTGATGACGTGTCCAAAGTACATGAGATGACTGATCACCCTCCTTGTCTCTAAGGCACTCTGGGTGTACTTCTTCCAAGATAGATGTGTTCAAGCTTTTGAAAGTCCATCACACTTTCAATATTCTCCACAAACACCGTAATTTAAATGAATTGACTTCTCTTCTGTTTTCCTTATTGTATGTCCAACTTTCTCACATATGAGACAATTGGAAATAGTCTTCTTTCGTGGAGACTCAAAGGCCAAGTGTAAGCAATTGGACATCCCCTTATAGAGCTAGTCAGGGTGCAGTATAGCATTGATGAAACATACAACTTTCCTCTAGTTCTATAATGTGCCCCCCACCCCCACCCATCATGAATACAATTCTACCTTACAAATTAGCTAGGCCAAAACACATATATAGGTACATAAAAGAGCTGGAAACACCGGAAATCCAGGATAAAGCCCTTGGTGCCAACACTGAGAATAGCTATACCAGGAGGGTTAGGGGAAGGGGGAGTAAGAAAGGGAGAACTGATCACAATGATCTACCTATAGCCCTTTCCCAGGGGGATGGGAAAAGAAAAGTGGGTGAAGGGAGACATCAGTCAATGTAAGACATGAAAAAATAATAATAATTTATAAATTTTCAAGGGTTCATGAGGAAAGGAGGGTGGGAGAGGGTGGGGGAAATGAGGAGCTCATACCAAGGACTCAAGAAGAAAGAAATAGTTTTGAGAATGATGATGACAACAGATGTAAAAATGTGCTTGACACAATGGATGGCTGGATGGATTGTGATAATCATTGTACAAGCCCCTATAAAATGATGTATTAAAATTTTTAAAAAGTAAAAAAAAATATTGCTTGCTCAGGTACATGTTAGTCCTCTAAGTAGCAGCCTTGTTTTTGTCACACTTTGAATAGGCTTTCTGCAGCCGGTTTCCCTGATGCAAGGTGTCCATTGATTTCTTGAGTCCTACTTCCATGATATTGAGAAAATCATGCAAGAAAATTCTTGACAATTTCAATCCTTTCTTCTTTTTTCCTGATGTTACTAATAGACCTGTGAGGATGGCATAGAATAGGTAAAGTTCTGCTTTGTTGCAGGTAAGGTATCATGAGTAAGAACTGGCTTGATGAGAGCCAACAACTTCAGATAGACATGAAAAACAATATTCCTTAATTATGGATAAAGCTACTGATTATTTTTCAAAGACAAACAGCTGAGGTGGGTATAGCTCATCATGCTAACTCATCATGCTAACAATTCAACTTATTGAAGTATGTTTATTTTCCAAACTGCATCAGATGGAAATAAAGAGAAAGGAAAACTTGTTGAAAAATTTGGACTTGGTGATAGAAAAATCCTTGGAGATTACATCCATTAAGGGAAAACCAGAGGCTTGTTCATATAAAATCTGTTTTTCCCCCCACAACACAAATGCCAACTGTGCACATGGATTTTGCCAGACAGAATACACAGAAATAAAAATGACTGCATCTGAGGAAGAAAGAATGAAGAAGAACTTTATCAGCAACTAAACCCAGGTCAAGGACTGATTGTAGAACAGATTATAAATTGCTCCTTGTAAATTCAAGGTTAAGTTGAAGAAAATCAAAACACATCCAGAAAAACCAAAATACCACTTTAAGGACATCCCACCCAAAATTTGAGACCATCTTAAGAACAGGTTTTATGAATTAAATGCTGATCCAGAAGACATGATAAGGTGTGAGATGGTATCAAGTATATCATACATAAAGAAAGAGAAAACCATCAAAAGGGCAGAAAAAGAAATGAAACAATAAAAGTTGATGTCAGAAGAGACTCAAGCTTGTTCTTAATCATAGAGTACCTAAAGGCAATGGAAGAAATGATGAATTCAAAGAACAAAAGAGAAATTTTCGAAGGGTAACTTGAAAAGATGAAGTAAAAATTATAATGGAACGTACAAAGACCTAGAATTAGAAAACCAAAAGGGAAGAATATGTTCAGCAGATCCAAAACTGGAAAAAAAAATCAAGATAAAAAAGAAGACTTCAATTACAGTATTGAAAGAGTCTATGGGCAAACCATTAAATGAGGTAGGAAGAATCAGAAGAATACACAGAATCCAAAAAGACCTAGTGGACATTCCTCCTTTTCAAGATGTAGTATATGAACAGGAACCAACATACAGAAGGAAGAAGACTAGACAGTACAGAAAGCATTAGCCAAAACATGAGTGCAGTGATTGATGGAATACCAATTAAAATGTTTCAGTAAACTGATGAAACACAGGAAGCACCCAATTCTAAAGTTTGAAAAGCAACTATTTGACCAGCTCAGTGAATGAGGTCTATATTATATCCATTCCTAAAGAAAGATCATTCAGTACAATGCTCAAAGTCTATAACAATATTACATTATAAGGCAAATTACATAACAATATTAAACATACAAGTAGAACTTCACTGAATATATCCAACAAAGTCACAGCAGTACTTACACAGGGAGCTGCAAAAGGTTCCGACTAATTCAGAAGAGGACTTAGAACATATAGGGAAAATAATAAGAGGTATTTGTCAAATCAGATGGTTCTCGGCAGGAAGGCAGGGAATGTCAGAAATATGTCCAGTTATGTTTTATTGACTATGTCAAGGTATTTCATGGTGTGGATCATAAAAAAATATGGATAGCTTTTCAAAGAAATGGAATTCCATAACACTTAATTTTTCTTATGAGAAGCATGTACATGGATCAAGATGAAGTTGTATACTTAGAACAAAGGAATACTGCACAGTTTCAAATCTAGAAAGGTGTGCATTCTGGTTGTATCCTCACACCAGTTTTCAATTCGTATGCTGAATAAATCATCAAAGAAACTAGATTATATGAAGAAGAATTTGCATCAGGATATGAGGAAGGCTTAATAAAAACCTGTGATGTGTAGATGACATAACTTTGCCTGTTGAAAGGAAGGAGTACTTGAAATACTTGCTGATGAAGATGAATTGCAGTATGGACTATAATTCAATGAGTCAAATGTTCAGTATGAATTACAATTCAATGTAAAGAAAATAAAAATCTTCAAAAGCAGAACAATAGGGAACATCATGATAAGGAGAAAGAGTGATGCTGTCAAAGATTTTATCTTACTTATAGACACAATCCATACTCACGAAGCAGTAGTCAAGAGAACAAATGACGCATTGCATTAGTCAAGTCCTTGAAAAGAGTGCATATGGACTGACACAATGGGTACAACAATGGGCTAAATCATTAAAGCTGTAGTGGTGACACAAGATCAGGAAGTGTTTCATTCTGTTGTGTATAGGGCTGCTAGCAGTTGGCATCACCTTTATGTCACCCAATAATGCAATGCAATGAAAATCATGAAACTGGGTCACATCTGAAGGTAAGCTGGAGGTTCCCTGGAACCTCGGTATTTAGCATAGTTGAGGTTCAATTAGCAAGGATGTGAGGGATGCTTTTTCCTTCTTTGTGGTATATTCTCTGATGGGAATGGGTTCCTTAAAGGTTCAGAGGGGTGATTTTTATGGGCTTTAGAACTCAGTGAGGCTAACTAATCTTATGAGAGCTATTTAATTGTTATGGAGATGAGGGAAGTTATTTGGGTAACAAAGGTAATGTTCTTACCCCTAAGACCTTAGCATTCAATTGCTATGATAACACTTATTTTGATCTAGGCTCTCCCATATCTACTTTACCCACTACTTCTTATGCGCTGATGTCAGAAAACATTTTTGAGGACGGATATATATCCATACACACACACACACACACACACATATATACATAGAGAGAGAGACAGAGAGAGCATTATCATTCTCAGAGAGCTAGAAGGTTTAAACCACTAACCTTGTGTTTAGCAGTTTAATGTGAACACCACATGGTACCAACAGAGTGCCATGACTTACCTGCCCAATTCACATACTTCCATTTTACAACTCAGTAAACTGAAATGCAGATATTTTACACTGGAGCTTCATAAGCAATCAACTCACTCAGTCAGATTATGAAAGGCAAGTTTTTATTTAGAAGGTATATCATGGAGGAGACTACAGTAGTACAAAACAGACACTTTGTGGAGTCCCGTTTGAAATCAGAGAGAATAGATACCTTTGGGTTTGGAATTTATGCTTGGGGGTTAGTTGTCTATCGATGCTTTGCATTAACGCTGGATTCAGGGTCACCATGAGAAACAGCAGTTACCAATGAACAAGCAAATCAAAAACATAATGTTTGTTTAAGCCTTAGGCTACTCCCATGATGTCCTTGTTGACTAAATAAATAGCAGGGCCTAGCTTCTAATCAAGATCTCAGGTGGCATACTTGTTGCTCTTTGGGCTCTTACCTGCAAGGTCAAAATCACCAGTCACTCCTTGATAGCAAGACCGAGGTTTCCACTCCAGTGAAAAGCTCCAGCCGCAGAAACTCACATGGGCAGAACGACCCCAGCCATGGTGTGTCACAGATTCAGTGGCAGTGAGTTTACTCTTGCTTTTTTTCTATGTTATTTTTAATCACCAACAGGCAGGAAATAGAAGAAGACTCTCAGCAACAGCTGGCCCTTTTAGGTGACATCTGCATCCAACCTCTGGTTTTGAGCAATGTAGCAAATTAGACATATTCCACAGACGCTGAAAGAAGTACTGTAGACAGACTGTATTTTGTAAGGGAGATTTCGCTCAAGAAATTAAGTAAAAAAACAGGAGTTCACCTCTTTTCTCTGATTCCCTACCTACCTTTCCACAACACTTGTCTTGAACTTATCCACTTAGTACTTTACTTCACATTAGCATCACCGTTGGTCAGTGCCATGGAGCCGTTCTGACGCATAGCAACTATATGCACAACAGAACAGAACACTGCCGGGATGTGTGCCCTCCACACAATTTTCCCCAGGTCTCAGCCTGCTGTTCCAGCCACTGTGTCAATGCATCTCCTTGAGGGTCTGCCTTCCTTTCTGTGCCCCAATATTTCAAGTAAGATGTCCTTCTCCAGGGAGAGGTGTCTCCTGACAACATGTCCACAATAGATAAGACAAAGCCTTGCCAACCTTGCCTCTAAGGTACATCATGGTCTTACTTCTTTCAAGACAGATTTGTTCGTCCTTTTCACAATTCAGGGCTCTTCCAGTCTTCCTCAGCACCACAATGTAAATGGATGAATTGTTATTAATTTTTTAGTCTTTCTTATTCAATGTCTAACATCTCAAGTAATATGTTTGATTTCAATACTGTCCAGGCAACAGATTTACCTAATGCAGGCTCAGCGTGGTTAGCAGATTTACCTTAGCTGAGAGGAGTGAATGTAATAAAAGTCTCTTGCTGGTAAGAAATTTAAAGTAATACCTGAAGCTTAGATAAAGTTATTTAACTTGGTCATCCTGTCTACTATATGTATGCTTAGTTTGACTCACTTTTATTGTCAGCATCCATAAACCTTATTGATCTCTTTCCATGTCCTTATACATTTATATAATTTTTATGTACTACCATATTTGTTATCTCTAATTGATAAATTTATTATCGTCCCTTTTTCCTGCATGTCCCCCTTAAAGCATGGTGACCTTTCAACTGTCATCTTGTGAGTCTCTCTCTCTTTCTTTCTCTTTTTAATTATGCAAGTCTCTGAACTGGTTATTTTATTTGGCTTTCTCAATTTTTAAAGAACATGAATGCGGAACAAATCTCAATTATGAAACATAAAATAGTTCAACTTGGAATCAAAGTCACATGTGCACGTGAAGAGTGTATTAACTATGTGATTTGCGGGAATACTGGTACTATCACACATGTCTCATTAAGCTACCACAATGCATATGCCATCATACCTCATATACTATATCATTGTACTGTATATCATAGTATCAATGATACTATATCATTGTAAAAATGTGTCAAGATAAAAGTTTACATTAACCTCAAGAAAACTGTAGCATTTGCCAAAACTTTGGCAACATGAAATCAGGGTCTTTTTAAGGTAACATATTTCCACTATAAAATCTATTTTTTAATACTTTTATTGAGGGCTCATATCTATCATCACAATCCATACATTCTTCCAGTGTGTCAAGCACATTTGCACATATGCCACAAAGCATTCTCTTCCCACTTGAGACCCTGATATCCACTCCCCAATTCTTCCCCCCCCTCCATCACCCACCCTCCCTCATGAACCCTTGATAGATTATAGATTATATTTTTCCATATCTTACATCACCATCCATTGACCCTCATCAACTTTTCCATTTTTCATACCCCTGGGAGAGCATTCTAGGTTGATCCTTGTAATCGATCCCCACTTTCTCCCCATACCCTCTCCTATTCCTCCTTGTATCTCTACTTCCCTTTGGTCCTGAGAAGTTTATCTATCCTGTTGTGGACTCTTATCTGTATCAGTGTGCATAATCTGGTCTAATCTGATTTGTAAAGTAGAATTGAAGTCATAATAGTGGGCTGAAGGAAGCACCAAAGAACCAGGAGAAAGTTGTGTGTTTCATCCATGCTATACTGCATCCTGACTGATTCACCTCTTTCTTATGACCTCTCGGTAAGAGGATGTACAATTGTCTACAAAAGGGTATTAGATCTCCGCTCCATGTGCCACAACCTCCATTCACCTTGGGTTGCTTAAAATCTAATTGTTAAAGCATAGACATAATAAAGCGAAAGATATTATTTGCCTTCAAAAATACTCATTTCTCACCTAAGAATTGGTGAGACAAGTGTCTGTGGAGTGCCAGTGATGTGTGAGAGGCTCTCCTAGGAGTGAAGGATGGGTAGTGACCTAAGCAGACCCAAATCTATTCTTTTCCCAGACCTTGCATTTTTTGGCTTGTGAGGCTACCAGCAATTTGTGCTAATGCAAAGTGGCACGGAGGGAGTTATTTTAGATGTCAGGAGAGATCTTTCCCAAGAGATGACACTTGAGCTGAGATTGAATGAAATGAGGAAGTGAGTCAGAAAATGCCCAGGAAAGAACTTTTATAATTGCAAATATCTGTAAACTTTGCCAATACGAGCAATAATAATGGGATAAAAATAAAACTCGGCAGAGCGACATCATCTTAGTTTGTCCAGAAAAGCAGTGAATTTTGACTATTGACTAGAGATAAGTATAGTAGCATGCCATTTTAGTTTCAAAAACGACCTGGTAAAGGAACTGCACTATATGGTCATGTATCATGAAATGGATATATCAGCAAAAATTAGGAAACTCTTCTCACCACAGTTTCTTCCCTGTCCTGCCCTTGACTTCTAGGGGTTAATTCTCAGCTTCTACCAAGTTTCCCTTCACATTGTCTTCATTTTCAACTTGCCAGTGACTTTTCAATAAAATGATTCATTTGGGTTTGAAAATTAATATTTTATCTCTTTTATAGATCCCTCCCTAACTCAGACAGTGCCTTTCAGCATAAAAAATACATTGAAAAGGGCTGAGCCCTGGTGGTATAGGGGTTGTGTGCAGGACTGCGGCCCACTGGGCTGGTGGTTCAAATTCAGCAGCAGCTGTCCAGGAGCAAGGCTGGGTCTCCTACTCCCACCAGAGGGAAGTGATGCCCTCCCCAAAAAATACATTGAAAAAACTCATAATCAACTAGAGCTAAATCAAAGCACATACAGATAGACCCCTTAGGACCAGTAAGGAGAGTAGTGATACTAGGAGGGTTAGAATGGGGTGGGGTAGCAGAAGGGGGGCTCTGATCACAATGATTGACATATGGCCCCTATCCCAGGAAAATGAACAGCAAAAAAAGTGGGTGAAATGACACAGATATGAAAAAAGAGAATAATATGAAAATTATCAACAGAGTATGGTGGGAGGAGGGTCACAGAGGGAGGCGGAGAATGAGGAACTGATGTTCGGGGATCAAGTGGAAAGAAAACATTTTGAAAAAGATGATGACAACATATATACACATGTGTTTGACACAATGACTACACAGATGGATTATGATAAGAACTGTAAGAGCCTCAAATAAAGTAAAATTTAAAAAACTTTTTAAAATCACAGGAGTGAAAGGAAGAGAAGGATGGACAACAAGAATCCCTTGATATCATCAGGAAAAGTTGTTTGGTAGGCAATGGATGCCACAGGATCCCAAGACAGGTGTTTGTATGTCAGGTGGGATACTCAGGAAGGAGTCAGTCTCCCCAACAATTGCAGTGAGTGTTCCTTTCAGAACAAATGAAATGAGCTTGGTGAAAAAGGAGGGAAAACTATTCTAAGAACCATAATCTGATAAGATATAAAGTGCAGAAGAACTCACAATGTGAAAAACAAAAGACAGGTAAGACACAGGGAGGAAATCATGGGAGATGAGACTGGACACTTGAACACAGGCTGGCTAATGAAGACGTGGAGCACTGGCCTCATACTTGAACTTTATACATAGGTACCGAGAAGGTATTAAAGATTTTCAACTGATTAGTAATGTACATATGGTATTTATGTTCATTTTTGGTTTTGTTTTTTGTTTGTGGTAAAATCACCTTTAATAGGAAGCAGACGAATGGATTGATTTTTAATTGCAATACAATTCAGACATCATAAAAGTTATCTACTTAAAGAATTTTGCAATATTCACCAGATTGTGCAAAACCTGTCACTGTCTATTTTCAGAAGATCATAATCACTTTCCTTCTAAGAAATTCATACTCCTCAACAGTTGGTCTCCAGTCTTCCTTAATACCTTTCTTCTAGCAATCAATCAAATTTCTTTCTCTATAAGTTTGCAGTCTACAGTAATGGATTGAAATTCAGTGTAAAGAAAATGAAAATCCTCACAGCTGAAACTAGAGATAACATCATAATCAATAAAGAAATTTGAATTTGTCATGTATTTCATCTTACTTTTATCACAATCAGTGATCATGGATACAGAAATCCAGAGATCAAAGGACATACTGCATTAGGTAATTTGCTGCACAGGACCCATTTAGAGTATCAAAGAGCAAAAGGGTTACTCCGAAGACAAGGTGCACTGGACCCAAGCCATGGTATCATCAATGGCCTTATATGCATGTCAAAGCTGGGCATTAAATAAGGAAGACTGAAGATAAATGGATTCATTTGAAATGTGGCGCTGGTGAAGAATATTGAAAATAGGAAAGGGGTATAGAGGGGTTGGGGAGAAAAGAGGGAGATGATGTCAGGAAGTTCAGAAAGGAAAGTATGTTTAGGAAAATATGTACTATCATAGAAGAAACTATACAATTATATTTGATATGATTGAACTATGGAATGTTATGTCATGTATTGGCCCCCATGCTATAACAATTTAAAGGCAAAACAACAAAAAAAGACATAGATCCAGGAATGGGTTGGGCTCCCACTCTATCCTCATTCCAATTTAAGAAAAATCAGTTCTTACATCATAGCTCTGCTCAATACTCACCTTCTTGAAATGATCACCTAAGATAAGGGTGCTACAGCAAAGGGTGGTGAAGAAAGCAGATGGTTTCCGGCTATCAAGTAGAATGGTATTGAGGTCCTAAAGGCTTGCATTCAAACACTCAGCTATCTAAGCCAGGAGTCAACTCAGTCCACAAAGAAGAAACATATGGGCTTGTGTGATACAAAGACAGCTATGACAGGATTTAAATATGGTGAGGAGAAAAGCATCAGGACAAAACATGATGAACACCCAGTTTGTGTAGGGCTATGGGGGACATTGGAGCCCAAAGCCTATAGGCAGTGTTTCTAGTCAGA
Organism: Nesogale talazaci; assembly: GCA_004026705.1. Lineage (NCBI taxonomy): Eukaryota > Metazoa > Chordata > Mammalia > Afrosoricida > Tenrecidae > Nesogale > Nesogale talazaci. The sequence continues at coordinate 61,511 of PVJH01009828.1, read as the reverse complement.
ATGAGCCACTATCAGATATGTTTTAGCTGTAGACAAGTCTCAGAAAGCATTAGTCAGGCAGAGACCATTGTAATCTTGATTATGGTGGATCTAACTTGATACTTGGCCAGTTGACCTCCAGAGATCCTCAAACTTTTTAAACAGGGGATCAGTTCACTGTCCCTCAGACCACTGACGGGCCAGAACATAGTTAAAAAACAAAAAACTATGAACAAATTCACTGCAGGCCAGGATGAGTCGGCTGCTAAGCAGGACAGGCAGTGGCAGCAAAAACACCCAGTGGGCTGGATAAATGTCTTCAGTGGGCCACAAGTATCCCACGGGTCATAGTTTAAGGATTTCTGCCTGGGTGCAGGCATTTCTTACTGGTTTCATGGCAGACATTTATTCCCTAACTCTTTGATTGTTGCTGTAGTGTCTTTTTCCTTCTGATGCAATATTTTCATTTTTCCCCATATACTATTATGTTTTTAACCTTACCATCCTTGGGTGGTTTTCTTTTTTATTGCTTTCTGTTCAGTGTCCCAACCGTGAAGCACAGGAGGACTCAATGCATGACAATAATAACTGGCACAAGGGAGTACATGGATCTCAGGGATGGAGGTGTGCATGATAGGGAGGGGAAGGGAATTTGGGGAGTAAATTGTAAGGACCGGAGTGGAGAATGATCACTAGAACAGATTGTGATTGCGTAACTCTTTTTAAAGGTCATTTAATGATGTTGGGGGGAGGAGGGTGCTCTAAAACTTATGTGGGGATGCTTGTACAATTCTTTCTGATATGACTGAATGGTTGAGCTATTTATTGAATTATATGATATGTAAATTATTTGCCAGTAAAACTGTTGAGGCAAAACGTTGTGGAAAAGAGAGAGAGAGAGAGAGAGAGAGAGAGAGAGAGAGAGAGAGAGAGAGAGAGAGAGAGAGAGAGAGAGAGAGAGAGAGAGAGAGAAAGCAAAGAAGCAAGGACTGGTAAAAGTTTAAACAATCTCTTTTGGAAGAAGCTTAACCAGGATGCACCTTAGAAGCAAGGATGCTAAGACTTCATCTCATGCACTTTGGGTATGTTATCAGCAGAGACCCATGGGATATCATGCTTGGAAGGTCAGGCGAAAGAAGGAAGACCCTTGATAAAATGGGCCGACATAGTGGTTACAGCAATAAGCTCTAACATATGAGCAATAATGAGGGTGTAGATGGACAGGAAAGTGTCGCATTCTGTTCTACATGTCGCTCTGAATCAGCGCAGACTCAACAGCGCCTCTGTAGGAACAGCAGCTGCATAGATCTAGCTATTCTAAACATTTCATCCAACGAGAATTCCATTTGGTAGCTAGGTACCTTCTTTCATCTAGTATAAAGTATTTGGGATTCATCAACATGGTAGACTCAAGATTCCATTTTATATTTTAATCATCAAAGAGCATCCCATTTTATAGATGGATACACAAGTTAGTTCATTCATACTTCCACCATTGACCTTTGACTCATGCTCACTTTTTTGATGATCATGAATGTCTCTATGCCATGTGTGTGTAGAGTTGTTTGTGTGTAAAGGCACAGATACTCAATGTTGTTGGGTGTTTGCATGTATCATTGCTCATTTATATGTTTATTTTATGTCTAATATTTTATGTGATGTGTTGCTAAATTGAGTCCCTCTTATTTTGATTTTTAATTGAATACATGAATTTCAATGTAAAACAGTACAAGTATCTCTTTATTAAAGAAATTCTTGAAATGTGTTCTTTTTTAAGAGTGACCAGTATCTGCATTGTTTTATTTATTGGTTTCTTCGTACTTATTTCCACCAAGTATGATGTAAGAATCTGAAGGACGGCTAGTATTTAGTGTTATTAATATTGATTGTTGTCTTATTTGCCAATCACCATATTCAATGAACCTTTATTAGTGCTTGACACAAAACACATAGCAAATATTTGTCTGAAACCATAGATATTGTTATTGTTCATATTATTATTTTACTATTGTTGTTTTATCTATTACAGAGCTTTAAAAATGTAAGCACTGATATATAAAACATCAGCATGTTTTCTAAAAAGCGTACTATGAGGGGACATAGGGCAAGCTATCATTCCTTTAATCTTGATTCTCTTTCTCTGTCCACCTCAGTAAAGTTTCTAATGATTTAGAAAGGGCTAAAGGTCAGACATCAAGAGGGAAATGAGGCATGAGAAGACTGAGCGATTCACAGCATGGATATTCAGTGCCTGAAAAATGTAGAGTGACGATGTGCAGAGTCAAAGGAAGAAGTAACCGCTATTTATAATAAATGCCCCCTTTGAATGGATTTATTTTAGGTATCTCTGCTGCTATTCTCCAGAGATCAGCTGCCAGTATGGAGTTCTGGAAGATTAGGAGAGAGAATTCTTATCTGGGTCAAGAGGCAGAGCAGTCAACTACAGACGGCTTTGCCTTGCTCAGTCTCCAAGATGACTAAGAAGGAAAATGCCTGCATGCATGCAGCCAGAGAGAGTCAACCTTCCCAGCCTGGGGATTTTCTGTAATTTAAACGTATCATTTTTAATATTCAGAAAGAGTAATTCATCAGAAATGAAGATGCTTACCCGAGTCTTGAAGTCTGGTACAGGTATCCCTTCTCCGCTTCCAGATCAGTACCATAGCACTTATTATCCCAGATGGCAAACATGCTTAATTATAACTCATATTAGTGCATTGCTATCTTTTATATTTTTATAAGAATAAAGGTTGAGTAGGGTGTGATGGAAAAAGACATCACCTGGACCTAAAATAATAGGGGACACTTATCTCTATGCATCATCATGTATGTAAATGCCCGTTGAGGCAAGGATCATGAGGCGGACTGGTAAACCCACTGGAAAACTTCAGTGGGGAAGATGCAAAGCAGTGAGATCAGAGAGATTCGAAATAAAAAGGAAGCACATTCACTCCCTCGGCCTGTGTTCAATCTATGCTGTGTTTCTACATGGATGATGATGCCTAATGCCATTGCACCTGCTTAGGTGGAAACACATGAGACAGTGATCTCTTCATGCTAGACACCTTCATTTCCGTGTGCAAGGTCAAGGCTCTATTCTTGGACAGAATTCATGGGCTTCTACCATTGTTCGCTGGGGAGAGATTTATCTGCTGTTATGATGCTAAATTCCTAGTTTCATACTTTGCACAGTCCAATTTCCAAATATAAGCAGTTTTTCACAAGCTGTCTCTCCTTATCTTGAATCATGCCCCATTGGCAAATGAAGACCTCAAAATCACCACTTCCAAAGGCTTTACCAGACTCATGGCACCATGGTGGACTCTGATCCCCCACATCAGCTCCTCTTCCTTCACATTTTGAATGCATCATCAGGCAATAACTTTGACAATGTTCTGCTTCCATTCACTCGGCCTTCAGCCTATAACACTGATCAAAATGAAGTGGAATACATGCAGATCCACACCTGAAGCATTAGTGCACTGAAACAGACAGATATTGGCCATTTGGAATAAAAGAATCATTGTGATTTACTATGCCAGAAATAACACAACCAAGAGGAATGACATGCCATATATTGCCAAAGAGGACCTTGCAAAAATCAATCATGAAGTATGAGGTCAGTTGAAAAGTAGTCCCTGGGGAAGGACATCATGCTTGGTCAATTGGAGGGTCAGTAAAAAGAGGACGGCCCTCAATGAGAATGAGTGACACCGTAGCTGCAACAATGTGTGGGCTGGTATGGGTCAGGAACAACTGAATGGCACCTAATGGCACGAAAATATGATGCTAAACATGCTTCTGCTTGTGATGTCAAGGAAAATACTTTATGAAAATCTAATTCTGAAAATCAGTGCTTGCAATGCCATAGATCACAATGATCTGACCAGCAATGTCCATGGGCATGGTGTAAGACTGGCAAGTGTTTGATTCCCCGCCACAGGGGGTGTCTTGGGATGGGAGAGGACTTGATGGATGCTTATAACAACATGATGTATAGATACAAGAATCAAACAAAAACAACTTTAGTAAGAAAATAAAAAGACAGCCTTAAGAAAGCTTTGATTCTTTCTGTTGGAGTTAAACAATTGAAGGCTGTAAGAGATTTGGGCATATTATTGAATCAACTTTGGGTGACATATAATCAGAAAGAGACTCCGAAACTCATTTCCATCAAGTCACTTCTAACACATAGTGGTCCTATAATACAAGGTGCAAAATTGTCCTTCGGGGTTTCTTGAAACTGTAAATCATTACCAAGTGGCTATGGCTCCAAACTTTGCAATTAGCACCCCGAAGTACAATCCTCTACCCCACCAGGATGCCTTAAAAATGGAGTAGTCATCATTATAGGAGAAAGAAGGGGTAGACATCAGTGCAGTAAGAAGGAAGGATTTTGAGCTGATTTGTTTTGGTTCAAGAAATCCCTATGTTTCCATAAATGCTTCAATATAATACATGAAAAATCATGTAGCTAATGCTCTAGAAATGGAATTAATGAAAGCCTTTCTTCTAACTAGTCCATGATTTTGACATGGAAAATAAGAGGTAAAAAGTATGTCTTAAAGAGTTAAGACCAGAATCAAACCAGAAGGTCCCCACAGAGAGAGAGAGAATCTTTATTGTCTTGGTGTATTTGTAGGTAGCCATAAGACATACATATCCAGTATTTACATGTGTCACAAGGTGGGAGGTAATCATAGTGAAGTGCCTGAGATCCCAGATGTGGAAACCTAATACCTACATTGGAGGAAGGGATGGGGGGTGGGTGCCACAGAGGGAGGAGATAACAAGAATGCCTGCTTTTATAGGGAGCCAGAATCATCTGTGTGCTCACTCTAAGGCAGCATATCTGTTAGTGGAGAATCTGTGGGAATGAGAAGTAAAGCAAGGCAATGTACTTGGACTTTAATTTATCAAAGTGATGGCTTTCCTATGGTGAATTGTAGCTTTCCCGATTCCTTTTAAGTTAGGGAATAGAGTCTCAGTCATATGGCCCTCTGTGTAAGTTTCTCACATGTGTGGCCAATGGAGTCCTGGTGGAAGAGTTATTATACATCGAGCTGTGATCAGCAGGGTCAGTAGTTCAAAACCACCAGCTGTGACATGGGAGAAAGAGGAGGCATTCTACTCCTGTTAACAATTGTAGTGTCAGAAAGCCATAGAGGCTCTTCTACTTTATCCCAGAGGGGTCACTGAGTGGGCATCAACTGGATGGTAATGGGATTTATTTTGTTTTTTGAGAGGTTAGACTTTGCTGTGTTTATTTTCCATAACAATAATAACATTTCCCCCTATGCCTGTGAAAGTAGAGCTGCATGCTACTTATATGTGAGTAATATAGGCAGTGTTCATTTTGTGAAGGAGCTCAAAAGGACAGGGTGCTTGACATAACGAGAGGCTCTATCAGAGATACAGGTCACGTTGTTGTTTTTTACCTTCATTGCGCATTCTTAAATTACTATCAAAAGACAGCCACCCAGTGTATTGTCGGACGTTTGTAGGCCACCCCTTTTTGTCCACCCTCCTTTCCCTGACAGCATGCTTCCAGGAAAAGCAAACATTCAAGTTATCTATTGAACTACCACAGAATAAACTATTAAACAAGTCCAATTTTAAAGTTAGCAAACTAACCTTTAAAGATGCTGTCATTGATAGATATCTTATGGAGTACTATTTCCATAAAGAGTTCTAGTACTAGAAACCCACAGTGACAGTTTTATTTTGTCCTCAAGGATTGCTACGAGTTAGAATTAACTCAATGGCAATGAGATGCATTTGTTTGTTTAATCATTTTCTTTTCTTTTGTTTAGTCATTTTCTTGTGTTTATTAGAGCATGGACAATGAATCAGAATTTTCTTGGAAGTTTCTAGGCTCTGAAAATTTCCTTTCTGTTGTACTTTTTGGGAATCCCCACGAGGTGTTCCTCTTAATAAATTCATTAAACTGAACAGAAGCCTCAATTTACTCTTTCACACAGCCCGAGGTCAGGAGGAGGGATAAAAGGAACATTACCTTTAGCAGTCCAGGACAGAGCAGGATTTGGGTCTGTGATGCCAATTTGAAGTCACTAAAGCTCATCGACTTTCACAGATTGTCGGATTGTCTGGGTGTAAGCAGCTCTTAAGTACTGAGCTTCACCATCTAGTACTGAACTCTTTGGGAGTTGTTGAAATGTATTAGCTTTGTTTTTTCCTTGTCTGTACTGTTTTGTCTTATCTGTATTGATCTTGGTCTTGCTAGCATTGTTGCAAAACTTTGCCTCTTCTAGTTGTGAAATACAAGTCTCAAGGAATCAATGGGATACCAACTGAAATGCTTCCACAGACTGATGAAGCACTGGAAGCATTCACTTGTGTAGGCCAAGAAATTTAAAAGACATTGATCTGGCAAATCAACTGGAAAGATCCATTTTTGTGCCCATTCCAAAGAATTGTAACTCAACTCACTGTGGAAAATATCAGACAATGCCATTGCTTTCACATACAAGCAAGATTTTGTTTTAGATAATTCAAAGAACAATATTGCATCCCTAAGGAGCTGCCAGGTACTCCAGAGACCCTCATGAACAACAGAGCAAATTACTACCCTCTCCTGTGCCATGTTCACAAATGTCATTATGTTTGAGTCATTGTTGCAAACACTGTGACCATTCATCTCCTTGGGGAATGTTACAAAGCATGATGGCCTTTTTACAGGAACTTTCTCTGCTGATGTAGCTGTTGTTGAGTGCCATAGAGTGGGTATCCCTGTACACAACAGAAGGAAATACTGCAAGTTCCAGGGCCATCTTCATAACATCTGATATCAAAGATGCCACCACTGCGTCAATACATATGGTTGAGGGTCTTCCTTTTTTTTACTGCCCATCCACTGTATCAAACATGATGGCCTTCTCTAGGGACTGATCTCTCCTGACAATACATCCAAAGTTATGTAAGATGAACTTTTGTCATCTTTGTCACTAAGGAGCATTCTCACCTTTGAATGTCTGCTGATGGCATCTCCAAGATACAAGATACAAAGTTTCACCATCCTTGCTTCCAAGAAACAACTGGCTATCCTTCTTCTAAGACCATCATTTGTTCTTCTAGTAGTCCATGCTAGCTTTAAAATTCTTCATCAGCACCATCAATTGAATGCATCCATTTTCTCTTATCTTCATTATACAATGTCTAAATTCCATATGCTTATAAGGTAGTTAAATATCACTTGCCATGACCCTCAAAGTGGCACCCTGAGCTTTCAATCCATAATGAGATCTGATATAGCATATTTGCCCAAGGTAATATGTTGTTTATTTTCTTCACTGCTGTTTCCATGAAAATTCTGTGGATTCAAAAAAAAAAAGGAAGCTTCTTGGAAAAACACATATTTTATTTAGATTATCATGTGTTGTCTATTGAATCATTTGTAATAATTTTGGCTTACTTAACATCAAATTTAATTGTAAGCCATATTGAATGCAAGATCTTCAATTCACTCTGGCTTTTAGCAAGTGGGCTTCTATTGTTCGCATATTGCAAGTTTTAAAGATATTTTCCTCCAATCCTGATGCTGCATACTTCTTCATATAGTCCAGATTCTCATGTCAATTTTTCAGAATACAGATTGAATGAGTGTGGTGAAAGGATACAGCCCTTACACACACCTTTCCAGATTGTACATCATGCAGTATTCTCTTGCTTTGTTCGAATGACTGCCTCTTGTTTCATGCACAAGTTCTACATGTATACAATGAAATGTTCTAAAATTCACTTCGCAATATTATACATATTTTGTTATGACCTACATAGTAAAATGTCTTTCCATAGTCAATAAAATAAAAGTAAGCTTCTTTATAGTATTATCTACTTTTGAACAAGATCCATCTGAAATTGATCAGGATATACTTCAAGCCACATCTTCTTCTAAATCTGGTTTGAAACCATTTTTAATTCATCTTCAGCAAAATTTTACTTGCATGTGATATTAATTATTTTATTGGATCATTTCTACATGCTGATGGATCTGTTGTTATAATTGAATATGTTATTTTGGTTTTGTCTTGTGTATTTATATACAAAATGATATTTTTAGAGCCATTTCATGCACCACATAAAATTATGATAATTTTCCCTCTGGTTATTTCTAATTAATCCAGACTTCTTGAATCTCTTGCATGGGCTCTAATTCCTTCCTCTATAACCAAATGGTTGATCTATACAATTCAAGTCATTTAATCTGATTATTTGATTTAAAATCAAATATTAATCCCAATGACATACATTCTTTTAAAACTATTTTAATTGGCTACCCACTGTAATTTGTACTTGAGTAAATTTAATTTTATAAATTGGATTAGTTCCCTAAATCATTATGATAAGAATTATTGAAGCTAATCACATTACCATGAACTATGAAAAGGTATTTGAATATCTCATAATCACTATGGCTACTTCCATGTGTCATATTTTATTTTCCTAGCTTGATTCTCAAGGCCTTAGTGCTCAGATCACTGTTATAAAATCATGGGGTCACTCCTGCTTGGTTTGGGTCTATGGTGTGAGCTATTTAATGTTATATTTCGTAACAATTATGGTCCCCTTTCCCAGGATAAAAATATTGATGCTAACATGGTGGGGGGAAGTTGCCTTTTTAAACACTGAACTTTATTGCTGACACAGCACAATCTAATGTCATCAAAAGTTGTACCTGGTGGCAATCGCCTAAACTGATGTCAATTTGAGGATGAAGAGTGTAGGGGTAGAGTCCTGTCAGTCTGGAGATAGTCAGCGGGACCTCTGTGTGGGCGTGGCCTTCTCCTGAGCATTCTGGGAAATCTGGTCCTTCCTCCTTGCAGGTGAAGACAGGAACTTTCTCATTTCACTTCCTTGGAGACTTTTTACTGACAACACTCGCGGCCTTTGAGACTCAGCTGACAAGGATGACTCCCTGTGAGACATCCCGGAAGAGAAATCACATAGACCTGCCCTGATGCAGCAAGGAACCTGAATCTAGAAAAGGCACCTGGAGACCCCTGCCAGTACTGAGATGCTGACACCACCCCTGGATCCAAAGACTTTCTACCCACTGCCTTGTGATTGTTCTGTGTTTGCGGTCATTGCATGTGTTTGTTGAGTCTGAAGAGGACTTCGTAGATTGCTGTGGGACATATGGGCTACTATCAGACTTATGGACTTGAGCTGAAGTGGGCTGTTTTTTTTTTTTAAGGTACAGTTGCTCTTGTACATAAAGCTCTTTCTTATACACATAAGCGTTTCTAAGAATTTGTTTCTCTAGTGTACTCAGGCAAACACATACTCATTCGGAATACAATTGTATGCTGCTCTTGTAAGTTACCTTTGAGTTGAATTTAACCCCTCTAGCAGGACTGCTCCAGAGGGTTTGAGAGGGTGTGATTGTTCTAAAGTAGATAACCAGACCTTCATCTGGTCACAGCCTTGTTATAATTGAGCCAAGTTTCATTCAGGGGATGGCTTCCTCTTAATATGAACTGAAAGTGTGTGGAAGCTAACTCATTGGTAAGGCTGAATCTGGATCCTGCAAGCAATTTGTTGTTGACCGCCGATTATACAGACTGCTTATCTCAAGAGTCATCAGTGGGCTGACTGCCGGCCTTAGAGTAATGCAGCCAATCTCAGATTTATTCATTTAGATTTACGTCCAGCCTCTGATCTTCGGGTTCACCTTCCTGCTTCTTGTTCATCAGTTTCTGCAACTTCACTAGTGAGGGAAAGCTTTCCTCTTATATCTGATGCAAGGAACTGAACCAGACTGGACGCACTTCAACAACCGTGTGTGCTCCTTCTTGATTTAAACCTTTCTGCAAGCATACCTTTTCAGATTGTCATGCTGTTGTTGGTTATTTTCATGATGCTCTGCTGCTCTTTTTTCAGATATAAGCAAGTTCACCAAGCATGGTGGACAGATGGGTCTCCCAGACTATGCATGACTAAGAAGCAACATACTTCCAAAATGTAGTCATTGAAATCCTTATGAATTGTAATACACACTGTCCAATACAGTGCTTGAGCATGAGCTCCTTAATTTGAACGTTGCTACACAACACCTGTAACAGTTGATTGAAACATACTAAAGATCGTCAAAATGGGAAGAGAGCAGGCAACATTTTTCTTTGGTGCACATAAGGCTAGCGTGAATTAAAACTGATTCCACAATGACTTTGGGGTGGGAAGGTGGAGAAAGAGATAAAAGCCTGTGGGGGAGGGGTAAAACACCTGGAGTTATTTATTTAATTATATTTTACTATTATATTAAACGTTACAAAGTTATATTAAACGTTACTCTACTTTTGCTAAATTACATTGCTCCATGACTCCACTTGGCATGGATGGTTTGTTGCTAAGTCAAATTTGTGTCTGGAAAAAAGGCATCCTGGTCCAGATAGAGTGACATCAAGTGATGCAGTGCTGTTAGCTACAAAGATAATAGTTTAAACCCATCAGCTGCTCCCTTGGGGAAGCCCAAGGCTCTGTGCTCCCAAAAAGATGTCCCACCACAGAAAATCTATGGAGAAGCATAACTTTGTCCTATAAAGTCAATAGGTATCAGATTTAACTCAATGGTGATGAGTTCAGGTGAAGATGAGATAGGGAGCATACTTGTCCTTCATTGTGTGCAAGCAGGTCATTTGACATTAATTTTTGCTTTGGGAGCTCACCTCACTACAGAAAAGACATATTATTCTGTACATCAAAGACAATCTAATAAAGTTGAGAGGTGGAAGATAGTGCTAAAAAATCAATCTAATATTATGCTAAATTAGCTCAGATCTAAAAAATCATGCTGTAAACAAAAGACTTCAAATATGACTCAGGCTTTGTCAGAAAAAAAAACAGTGATCATGAATGTACAATAGTACAATAATATGTTTGGATAAAGTAGGAAGAACATGAAACCCTTTGGGGGGATGCTAATCATAGAGTTGGCAGTTCAAAACCACGAGGAGCTCTTTGGGAAAAAGCTGTAGCTTTCTACTCCTATAAAGAAATATTCTCAGAAATCCATAGGGGCAGATCGATGCTATTCTAGAGCATCCCCTGTGAGTCTGTGGGGACAAAGAGAGCGCTGCATATCATTTAGAAAGGGGGGAAGGAAACTAAATCATGTGAAATGTAGTATCCATTGCTTTTTACAGAGCAATTGCCTTTTTAGGAACTTGTCCTAAGGCAAGGAATTAGCACCAGAACAGAGATGAATGCACGGTGAGAGTTGTTGAAGCTTTGTTAACCAAAGCAATGGAAACAAGTGAAGTGCTCATCAATATTGAATAGGTTATATAAATGATGACTATGCAGAAGCAGGAGGTCTCTGCCACCTGTACAAAATTTGAGCACCATATTTACATTCAATTGGAATGTAAATTTCCAATTTTTCTGGTTTTTGTTTTTTATTTTTCCCTGTAGAACATGTCTAAATACAACTAACAAGCATACTAGTCTTCTTGTCATGAAATGAGGTGTCTCACTTGGTATAAGCCAGTTACCTTCCATTGTAACTCCAAAGAGGGCAGTTTGAACCTATCTGATGGTATCTGGACCTCATGGTCTGCTTCCTTAAAGATGGAAATCCCAGTCAATCCCACAATCACTGCTTGGAATATATATATATTACAAAGATTAGTATCTTATTTTATAAATATATTCACTTTGTATTATAGTAATCTTTCCAGTAAAAAGGCATCAAATATACGGGCTACCAAGGGAAGAAGTGATAAAATCTTCTTAGCCATAAATAACCAAACACCTTGATGTAATAAGTCACCCAGCTTAGTGATTTGGCACCGTAGTCTTGGCTATCTCAGTTGGCATAAAATAGTTTACAAGGCAATATTCCAGGGAACCAGTCAGTTTTCTCCTTCCAAAGTAAAGCAGCGTGACACAAATCAGATAAGCATGAAGACAAATAGACCAAAGGGCTAATGGATCATTCAAACCACAGCCTTCCAGAACCTGAGAGGAAAAGAAGTACATGGTACTGCCTACTTCTCTGAAAGGGATTACAATGGAAGCTCCAGATTGTTTGGCAGGAAAACGTAGACCAAAACTCAAAATAAAAAAGTAAACAGAGAGATAGAATCCAAGCTTCCTAGTCAGATAGAGACCGTTGGGACCTCTAAGACTGTCACCCCTTAGACACCATGGAAGCCTGGAAAAGCAGTCACCTCTATTGCTGTCATTCAGCCAAACAATAGATGAGCTAATAAAGTGAATATAAGGGTTTGAAACATATACTGATGAAGATAGAAGAATGTAGCCTTCAGTATGGATTGTGATTCAGTGCAAAGGAAACCCAAATCCTCAGAAATATACCAAGAGGTAACATTAGGATAACGGAGCTATGCTTGAAATTATCAATGATTTTACCTTACTTGGATGCACCATCATTGTTCATGCAGGGAACCCCTTTGAAGTGTTGAAAGATAAGGATGCTACTTTGTGGATGAAGGTATGCTTCACCCAAGTCATGATGTTTTCAATTGCTGCCTATGCATGTGAAAGTTGAAGTTGGGATTAGGAAGAACAAAGGAAAACTGATGCATTTGAACTATGGTCTAGTGAAGAATATTTAAAGTGCCACAGACTGTCAAAGAAGAAATAAATCTATGTTGGAACAAGTATGGTCAGAATTTTCCTTGGAAGCGAGGATGCCAAGAATTTGTCGCACAGACTTTGAGTCTGTTATCAGAAGAGGTCAGTCCCTGGAGGAGGACCTGTTCTTGGCAGAGTGGAGGGGCAGTGGGTAGAAGAAATCCTGAACTCGATGACGCAAACATTTGACCGGTGGTGAGGATGGTGCAGGACCAGGGTTGCCTGCTCTCTTGGATATCAGAAAGCTGTACCTTGGAGTAACTCAAGGACACCTACCAACAAGGGGATAATAACACCAGGGAGATAAACAGTTCTTAAATAACTAACCACAGGACATATTTCAGAAGCTTTTGACCAGGGTAAAATTTAGAATGGAGGGCAACAAGAAAAATATGAACGAAAAAGAGAAACATAAGGAGGAAGGATAAGAAGAGGGTTGTTCCAATGTGGGCATTACAACCAAAGCTGCCAAACAAAATGTGTATGGATTTTGGATTAGAAACTGAATCTGTAAACTTTCAGTTAATGACAATAAAAAAAGTATTTTTAAGTGTGAAAACAAGAGGTTGTTTTAAAAATTGATCTCAGAGTTAAAACATATGAAATTGAGTTTAAATGTTTTCATTTTTAGATCTGTATTATTCTAGAAAAATAATTGTTTCTTTTATATTTGCTACCATTACTGGAAGCCTTCCTCACTGCTCTCTGTTGAAAATGTGCTGGCAGTCAAATCGACATTACTGATATGCAGTGCAATGTCATTGCTTTTAATATCTTCTCATTATCTTTTAGATTATCAAGAGTGAATACAATGAAAAATATGAATTCAATTTAACGTATCATCCTCTAAAGGTAAATTCCTCTATTAAATCATTATGTATAATTCACAGCTTTTCTCCTTCGCTCTCTTTATATTTTCATTCTGATGGTGTAAATACTGGTATAGAATTTATGTAGTAACTGTAACAGTGGGCTTATGGCAATGGGCACATGACAGTGAGTGTGAGGACGGGAAAGTATTTCCTCATGCTTTGAACCCAGTCACAATGACTTGGACTCAACTCAAAGGTGTGTGACAGAAACAACCATAGGGAACAGCTTCTCAGTCAATCCTCCCTAGTCTTTACCTTCACTCCATACTATTGATCTGCTAATCTATCTCCACCATTTGCCTGTCAGTTTGTTGCACCGTGGTAGCCAGTGAGTTGCTGTGATGCTGGGACGTTGCCACGGTCTTTCAAATGCTCGCTGGGTTACCCCAAGTGAGCCAATGCTAGCTGAGTTTGCAGATTCAGAACAGACAATAAAGCAGAACTCAATCTCCCCTTCAGAGGAAGCAGCTGCTGAAAACTTGGCCCACAGCTTTGAAGCTTTCTCCAATACTGAAAGCCCAACCAAAGAAAGCAGGACTTTGTCAGAGACATCGCAGGCAGAGGAGCCTCTCCGAATAATATCATTGATGTATTGAACAAAATCATTGATATTGCCATCCAGGTCCCATTTTGCATAACATCCTCCAAAAATGGTTGCAGCAGCATGTTAACAGGGGACTTCCAGAAACAATACAAGGTGTTTTAGGGAATGCAGCGGTGGAGGGTGAGAAATAGGGAGGGAAAGGAAATTTCAGGAGTAAGTAATGAAAGCAGGAGGGATGAGGGAGCACTAGAACTGACTGTGATTACACAATCATTTTAAAGGCGATTTAACCATGCGGTGAGGGGGGTGCTCTAAGATAGACGTGGTGCTGTTTTTACAATTCCCTTTGATGTGATGGAATAATTGAGATATTCAATTGCGTGATCTGTAAGTTGTATGCTTTAACATTATGGTCTTTGGTTTACTTGATTAATCTTGTTAGACCTGTGTAATCCATTGTGTAGTTAATGCATAAAAGGAAAGATAGAAAATCCTTCAGAAACAGTCATAGGCGTAATGATACCCTGAGGGTACTGGAAGAGAGGGACTAAGGGTGGGAAGAGAGAACTGATAGCAATGGTGACTGTATAACCACATGTGAGGAGAATGAACAACAGAATTGCAGGTGAATGGATACACTGGATGATTTAAAAATAATTATATGTACATATATAATAAGGGTTCCAGAGGGGTAGGGTGGTGGAGGGCAGTGGTAAAGGGGAATTGAGATCAAGGAACTAAAAAAATATAACATGGTTTAAAACAGCTGGCAGAAACAATTGTGAAATTATTCTTGATCCAATTTAATTATAAATTGTTAAAGTATCTATAAAAGTGCACCATAAAATTATTTTAAATAAGTACATACATATATAATGCTGACAATAAATCAATGTTACCTAAAAAATCAGAATAGAACATAGAACAAGGGAAATTATTGCTGATGTCAGATCGATCTTGACTCAAAGCAGAGAATACCAGCAAGGTGCTTACTTCTGTGTCATTCACTATGAAGAGGCATTTGACTGTGTGGACCCTGATAAGTTCCCCATGAGAAGAAGGGAAATTCCAGAATATTTCATTATGCCCATTTGGTGCTTGCACCTGGATCAAGAGGCACTTTGCAAACAAAGCAAGGGAATATTGCATGGTTTAAAATTTGGACAAGCGTGGGTTTTAACAGGGTTGTATTCTCTCACCATTCTTGTTCAATCTGTAGGCTGAGTAAAATCATTAAAGAATCTGGATTATGTGAACAAAAGTGTGACATCAGGATAGAAGGAAGATTTATTAACAACCTGCAACACAGAGATGTTATTAGCTTGCTTGCTGAAAGTGAAAAGGCTTTGAAATCCTTGCTTATGAATATCAAGGATTTTAGCCTTCAGTATGGATTGCTACTCAGTGTAGCAAAATTCCCCAAATTGGACCAATATGATGATAAATGGAGAAAAGGTTGGAGTTGTCATAGGTTTTGTCTTACTCACACCCACAATCATCACTCATGGAGCAGAAGTCAGGGATCAAAAGATGAATTGCATTCAGTAAATCAGCTGCACAAGACTTCTTATTTTTAGGTAAGGTGTACCTGACTCAAGTGATGGTATTCTTGCATCATCATATCCATGTGAAAATTGGACATTGAATAAGGAAGGTTTTAGAAAAAATAGATACATTTGAATTGTGGCACTAGAGAAGAATATAGAAAGTTATCAAAGAGTTCTAAAAGGAAAAACCTACCTATGTTGGAGAAATAAGGTCAGAGTGCTCCTTAAAAACAGAGATGGCAAGACTTCGACTTATATACTTTGGGCACACACCACCATCAGGAGAAACTAATTCCTGGAAGAGAACGTCATGTAGATAAACTTGAAGGAGAGTGCAAAAGAGGAAGGCCTTCAACAAGATGTATTGATGTAGTGGCTACATCAATGAGTTCAGGCAATGGCACACTTGTGAGGATGGTGTGGGACCCTACAGTGCTTTGTTCTTTTGTGTACTGTGTTGCTCTGGAGTAGAGCTGACTTGATGGCATCTACCACAATATTTAAAACCCTGAGAAAGATTGTAGAAACTATACATAACCTAAAATTCACACAAAAAGATAGCACCAAAATATGTTAATATCATTGATCATTAAGCACATTGATTAGTAGTTTAAATAGCTTTGGAAAGCATGAGTAACCATAAACAGCCCCAAAATATAACAAAAGTTCCACCTCATTAGTAAAAATGGAAGCTTTAATTATACCACAATTAGATAAATGTCCTACTACAAGTTGCAAAATGTATTATAGTTATTTAATAGAATTTAGATGCATTGTCAATGGCAATTTCAAGTTGATAAAGATAATAGGATAAATAATTGAGAGCTATAATATGTAAAGCTAGACAGGTTTATACTACAAACCATTAATTAATTCCACTCAAAAAATATCTCATAGAGAACTCCTTTGTACCAGGAAACATACAAAATATTTATATTGGCAAGAAACTGGTTCTAATTTTTAATATGGAATATGCTATAGCAATGAAAAGAAATGTATTATAATAGCACTCAACATCCAGCATGAATTACAATCTTATTGGTTCAAAATATTCTAGATGCATGCAAACAGAATGACTAATTATTATAAATTATAGAAACAAGAACTATCTATTATACACTTTATCCTCCAATTTTGGATGTATCTGAATTATAGGAACTATATTTGTAATCATCCTTTTCTTTTTAAAAGCACTTTACCCTTTATAACCTCTACTATATCTATTGTTCAAGGGGGGATATTCAATGTTTACAACATCTGAAAACAAATAAAAAAAGATTTATACTGATGATGATGCTAAGAAGGCAATAATACTGGAAACTAAAATAAAAAAGATTAATATTTGACGTACATGAGCACCATTGAAACAGAATCCTATGGGAAGCCATGGGGGACGTGTACAGGTTAGTATAACATAACTATATTGTGTTAGGCTGGAGTGTCTAGATACAGAAGGTGGTGACAAAGGTCTTTGTACAAGAAAGAACTTCATATAAATAAAGTCACCCTGACCAGGCCAACTCACTTCCATAAGTCCAAACCAGAACTCTTCTGACTCACGTAACTACTGTCAGATAAAGCATAAAGGTGGAGCTAGATGTAGGAGATCACAGGCAAGTGAATGCAGACTCAAGTGGATCCATGGTTGGGGGAAGCAGGGTCAGGTGACGAAAGAGGAAGGTGAAGTGAAAGAGAAGATTTGTCTCTGTTCAATCTTGCTTTTATAAATAAGACCACATCCCCAAAAGGCGTCATGAAGATACCGCTTGATTGGCAGACTGAACGCCAACCCTAGCCAGAAGTGCCTACTTGACACATAAAGCTACCACATATATTATTCCAGCTTCTACATTCAACTTTCTGATACAGTTGTGGTTAGGTACCACCAAGTCGGGCCTCACTCCTAGAATGAAACATTTTATGGTCCTGACCATTTGCATAATTGTGTGTAGACCTCAGTCCATCGTTGAAGGTATTCTTTTCCACACTGTTCTTCTGCTATACCATACATGATGTCTATTTCCAGGGTCTCTCCTGAAATTATGTCCAAAGTTTGTGAGATTAAATCTCCACATCCTTGCCTCTTACAAACTGATGCTAGAAGCTGTACCATTGCTATTTCAAATGTCAGCGGGGTTACCAAAATGAACAGGATTCAGTGGGGTTTCTCAATGAAAAGCAGAAAAGGAAGGAACTGCAACCTACTTTGGAAGAAGGAACTGTTGAAAATATTATGCGTAGTTTTCTCATAGGTTTCTTATACTATTTTTGATTGATAAGCAGAAAGATAGGTACATAAAAATGTGGTTAATATTAGAAAGTGGCAAGGGTAGTTTAATATTACATAGGAAAAGCTCATATGTAAAACAGCTAATAGTCTATATTGATATAGATATCTGTTTCTAAGCATTAAAGGAAAGAGCATGACTCTGAACCCAGACAAATAAAATTACTTAACTGATTTAGATTTCCAATGTAAATTTTCTAACTAATTTAAATAAAATACCTTTAAAACAGAGATGATTATGATCCTAACGATCTTTAAAAGATTGCAGACATTTTTATGAAGTATATATATATATAATATATATATATAACTTGATTGAAATTATACAGATAAGGTAAAAGTGTAAAAAATGTTAATTTACTGAGTGAATACATTTCTAGTTAGCTTTGAAAACTTAACAATGTGCTATGCATCAGTAAGGCTGAACTCGGAAGAAAACAAAAGAGAAAAACATTCTGGTCTTAGGGTGCTTTCATTGTAATTGGAGGAAACATAGAACAATAAGTTGATTTTAAAATAAGTAGATTGATACCACAATCACGAATAGAATTTTAGCAAGCAGGTTTTTACAATATATTCAAAGAATATGAGGCTACGTTGACATTGCATTTAGAAAAATAAAAATGAGTTAAAATCAAGAAAGAGTTCATGTACCATATTTTTAGGACCATAAGATGCACCTGCCCACAAGACACACCCAGCTTTTAGAGCAGGAAAACAAGAAAAAATATTCTGAATCAAATAGTACCAATGTACTAACATGTTCTGGGGTACCACACCTTTGGACCATAAGGTGCACCCTCCTATTTTCCCCACTTTGGGGAGGAAAAGTGCTTCTTATGGTCCAAAATATTTGGTAGTTCATTATTTTATTAGACCTCATATAAAGATGATATTATATGTAGGCATAAATATGGTCTTTCTAAAATTAAACAGCTATCATCTTTAATGAAATAATAGTGTAAGCATTTGTAACATAATAAAAATGCGTTCTTCAGAAGGAAAACAGTATATTCATACTAAAATCAGGGATGAGAATGTCTAAGTTTAACTATCCTTGTTCTGAACACAAGTGAGCACAAGTAGATCAGAGAAATCAATTGAAAGAACAAAGAGGAATGGAGGAATTAAAATTATTGGTAATGGCAAATGAAATTTACCTAGAAAATTGAAGGTGGTCAATTGAAAAACTAATGGAAGAATTTAATAATCATTATAGTAGTTTTGACATATTGGATATTTTCAGCAAAGATAGATACATGTGTAAAGTTGTTCTTTATCAAATCCATATATAATCATGTGACTACAACAACTATCCTTTGCATACCTATTCAGGATGAGTCTATGCAAGTATCTGTTTGTAGATAACTACAGTTGCAGGATGGTGGCTATAACGGATTCTACTCTGTTGACTTTAACTGTTGCGAACTGTTGCCCGCAGCTCTTTTACTAACCCTATTCGGTTGTATGTTACTTTGTCCTCCACCCAACCAGCTCTGGGTCCACAGGATTTACCTGTGTGGTAGCTAAGCAAAGGTTGACAGTTCGACACTTCCAGCTGCTTTGAGGGACAAAGACAAGGACTTCCGCTTCTGTAAAGGGGATGAACAGTCTAGCAATGAATGAGTGAATATTTTCTAGTCTAAGTTTGAAACTGTGATGATGGGCCAGGGCCAGACAGTACTCCATTCCTTCAAGTATAGGGCTGCTATGAGTCAGAGTTGACTCAATGGCAACCAACAAGAACGACGACGATGTTGAAATATACTAATACGTATCTATGGCAGCCACCTCATATGGCGTCAGCTTGAGGATTCAGAGTGGAGGCTGTCTATCTGGAGATAGCCAATGAGACCTCTGTGTGGCCATGGCCTTCTCCTGAGAATTCTGGGAAATGTAGTAATTCCTACTGGGAGGCGGAGACGCTGTCTCTCTAGGTTTCCTTCCTTGGAGACGTTCTACTGACAACACTCGCTTGAAGGCTCACTACTGGCAAGAATCCCTTTCTGTGAGACATCCCTGAAGAGAAACCACATAGAACTAGCTACGCTTGTGCCCTGTGCTGGACTCTGTAACCAGACTTCTGATGCCAGAGGAGACTCTTGGAGACCCCTACCAGCACTGAGATACTTACAATGCCACTGGATCCAAAGGCGTTCTACCCATCTGGCTTGTGATCATCCTGCATTCGACATCAATCCATGTGCTTCTGAACAGGACTTATTAATTGGTATCAGGCATATGGGCTACTATCGGACTCATGACCTTGAACTCGACTGTGTTGGGATGTTTTCTTAATGTACAATTATCTTTTATAAAATACTCTCTCATATAAATATGTGTGTTTATGGATTTGTTTCTCTAGTCTACCCAGACTAACACTATATCTATGAAAAGTCCATTGATTCTAATAAGAAGCATGACAACAATATTCAAAGCCTATGAGGAAACTCAGGATCAGGAGAAATCCTAACTTCTCCATTGTCACCCAGATAGGATCAAACACAATTTTGACTTATTTATCAAATGTGTGTTTTTTTTAGTTTATTTATTTATTTTCAAATGTATGTTTTTGCTATTTGAAAGCAGCCATCAAGTTGGATGCACCAGGCCTTAGGGACCATGTGCAAAACAAAATTATATACTATTTGCTTCTATATCTTTCCCATGATTGGTTGAAGGCAGAACCCTTGCAATCTATACCATTGCTTTGGCTAACATTTGGAAGTAGATCTCTAGATCGTCACACTTTACAAGTTCTGCTGTAACCTATCCAAAATCATAGACACATGTCATCACTGATAGGCATAGAGTATCTTGAATTAGATTTGAAATCTGTCTCCAGGTTCAAAGGTGATAATTCTCTGAGCTTTCAGAGTCTTTATAAAATGTATTATGCTTTCATTTTTATCTCATGCCATCAAGTTCTCCACACGGATTAAGTCTCTGTTGAATCCTTTCTGATTATGAACCAAGGATGAGACTGGCCTTAATATTTAATAGAGTTCATTCTAGGGTAGAGTACATTGTAGATTTTATGACTGCAGGTATAGTTAAGTGACACACTGTCATTTAATTTCCCTTTTGATCAAATGTGTATGTGTTCCAGTGTTTTAATATTTTCTACTTCCTTTGCTAGTGAGGTCTTTCCCTGTTTCATTGTCGTCTTTGTTTGATTTGGGTTGTTGTTCCAAGATAGGTAAATCTATAGAGGCGGTAACCGGTAACTGCATCAATGGATTCCGTCAACAATGCCTAGGGAGAGAGATCAGGCTTTCCACTTCTGTAAATAGTCATCGTATCAGAATTCCACAGTGGGGTCCTCTTAGTCAGCATGGACTAGATGACAATGAGTCTTTTGTTTGAGGGGCACAGCAGGGGAAGTTCGGAACTCAGTGGGTATGTATAATAATCAGCATCAGGACAAAGGCATTTCCTAAAATAAATGGTAGTAGTCATTGTACAATTCTTTTCAATATGACTGAACTATCTACATGTGTTGCACATGAATTATATGCCAACAAAGCTGTTTAAAGAGTTGATTTCCACTCAGAAACCTCAGGGTAATAGAATAAAACCTTTTCTGACCCTACAGCATTCTTACAATTGGAGCTATATTTGAGCCCTTTATCATCACTACTATACCAGGATATTTGGTTGAGGGTCTTTCTCTTATTTACTAATTTTCTACTTTGCTTGGAAATACGTCCTTTTTGAGAGATTGTGTCTACAGATTGTGATTTTGTGTATGGATCTGTGATGCTGTTTCATTCAGTACAAGAAATGTACCCAGGTCTGTGGACTCTCTCAGGCCCATTCTGTCCTTCTATTTTTAACAATTGGGTTTTGGAAAGGTCTGCGCAACTGAATAGTAAGCTGCTTATTTAATAATCATTATTTTTATACACAGTAAACTAAAATTACTTTTTAATAAGACAGTCCCTGTTTCCAGAAAATTGGGTATTTAGGGGATTTTTCAGAACATGAATTTACTATAACCAATAGAGCAGAACAGCTATTATAAAATATATTCCCTGTATGGAAAAATATGCACTTGCACAAATGAGTGCTTACAAGCCTAGGATTGAATATGGGTCTGAGGTATTCATTATGACGTGCCCCCCCCCTCCCCCAGTCTGGCTGGGGGAAAAGGGAAAAAAAGGCAGCTGTAGTTGGGCTCACATTTAATTTCAAATCAGCGACATGATTTTTTTTCCTTCAAGAAAACATGCTGTCACTTGACAAATGCAGTGTGAAAAGATAGAGCAGAAATATATTTTTTTTCTCTTTATGGTTTTACAGAAAGACATTTCAATAATTGATGCTCAGAATTTTTATGAACCAAGATCAAAAAACCACATGAATCACCTTTTGTTTTATGAGAATTAAAAAGCAAAGTGAACAGTACAGTAACTCTACTCAAAGGTAACAGGGTTTAGCTATTTTAGGAGAGCTGAGGCAAAGAATCATAGTGTGGTAGACTCAACCATAGAATGGTAAGAAATATGTAACAATCCCTCCATTTAGTTATTCTCCTGATTTCAGAAGACAGAAGCAATCATTCAAGTCAGGAAACTTCCCAGGTTAAGTCTGTTCAAAGTTAGCATACCTGAGTTTCAAAAGAGTATCTGTAAAAGTTTGATGTTCTTCGCCATTTGAAATCGATAAGATTAATTTAAGAAGAATGGGATAGAAATGCTCAGAGAGGGCTGAGCCCCAGTGGTGTAGCGGTTGTGCCCGGGACTGGGGCCCACTGGGATGGAGGTTCAGTTCCAGCTCCACAGGAGCAAAGGCTGGGTCTCCTGCTCCCACCCCAAGAGGGCAGTGATGCCCTCTCCCCTCCAAAAAGCAAAACAAAAGCAAACAAACAAACAAACAAAAAACCAAGAATTGCTCAGAGGTTTACCTACACAATAGAGTTGTTCAGTGGTAGTACTGTTACCATTCTTGTTGGAGACACAGGTTTGATTCCTGATCAATGAACTTCAAGCATAGCTACCACCTCTGTGCTATTCAAGACTTATGCATTGCTATGAAGCTGAACAAGCTAGCTTCTGTGGGGGATCACAAGTCAGGGCCCAACTTGTAAACAGCTGACAACAGCAACAATTTGCACACAGTCAACTTTGTGTATATGCAAGACACTGGTTCTTTTGAATTTAGACTAGCCTCTAAGGAGCACACCATTTGGAGAGATGAAGGAGACCCGAGCCACCATTTGGTTGACACTTCTCATTATTTTTGTCAAACCATAAGAAACTGCCTTGGTGGACCCAGTTCCTGAAAAGACCCAATCTAAGACCCAAACTGCCTTTCTCCCATACTCCACATTCTCACTCAACAGCAGTAGTGATTCAGAGAGATTCCAAAAGGCAATTGAAAGAAGTAGCTGGACAAAACAAAGGACAACATTCTGAGAGATTTGGGACACAGAAATCACTGTCATCCATCATTTATTCAAATATAGAGGATGGGGGCAGGGTCTTCATTATTGCTTCTTTTCGATAATTGATTCATTATCAACAATTTACCTAAGGTAGAAAATTCAAAATAAATACCAAAAGAATTCCCATTAAGCCTGACTTCTGGTGGCCCTTTATGTGTCAGAGTAGTACTTGTGGGACTGTCAGTAATCATTGATCCCAATAATAACAGGGCTATCCATTAAATCCGACATGTTGCAATCAGGAGAAAGATGAGACTGTCTGCTCTGTGTAAGGTCTCTGTGAGTCAGAATCGGCTCAGTGGCAGTGGGTTGATGATGCTTCCTAAGTAAAGTATCAGGAAATTCTTCCAGGGCATTTTTGGTTGTATCCGAACCATCAATCTTTTGGTTAGAAATAGAGTGCTTAAATATATGTGCTATTCAGGGACTTCTACAAAGGCTGAGACAAATGATTAATGATAAAAAATAGAATATTTAATGATATTCTATTAAGGGGAACCATAGAAAATTTCCAGTGTTCAATCTTTTGACATAAGACAGAGACAGATATCTTTACAAAAGCAATGCTAAATGAGCTAAAAATTTCATCTGGAAGTCTCCATGCTCGTATATACATATATATGTATGTATATGTATATATATATGTGTGTCTATATATATATCAGAAGCTCTTCATATAAGAAACACTCAATAGGATGTGCCAGGGAGAATGGCTTAACTCTGATAACACAGAAGCTTGACCCTCATGCAGAGGTCCTCAAGATTTTGCAGCCAGATTTCCTCTTAGGAGAACTTAAGAGAGTGCTTGCCATGCAAAATAAATCCAACATGCATCCAACTCACATTTTGGTCTTTACAAATGAACACAAATAAATACATGCATTTATTTATTTTAAATGATCATTTAGCTTAACACCCCACTATATACCAATTGATACTTTAAGTGTCCTATTCAATGTTGTGAACACTTTTGTAAAGAAACAGACACTATGAAATACCAGTTCATCAGAACCATTGAGCATCAATGGTGAGACACAGATACAAATATAAGCATTAACTCAGAAAAGAATTACTCCTAGGCTACCAGGTCATACATGCCTGACTTTATTACAAACAAACAAACAAACACAAGAGTCTTTAAACAAAGCTCTGCAATCAGTGTACAGTTGTAAAAATAAAATCTTTCTACATAATGAATTTTAGCCTCAATGGGGTATTTTTCCCAAAAAATAAATGTATAAAGGTTCAT
This sequence comes from Nesogale talazaci, assembly GCA_004026705.1. Lineage (NCBI taxonomy): Eukaryota > Metazoa > Chordata > Mammalia > Afrosoricida > Tenrecidae > Nesogale > Nesogale talazaci. The sequence goes on along the minus strand of PVJH01009828.1, from coordinate 36,972 downwards.
CAGAGCAGTCACTTCTGAAGGGATTGGTGGGCAGCAGCTCAATTCAAAGCAGTGAGGGTACTTGAGACATTTATAGCCACTGTTTTGGGAATCCTTCGATAAAAAATTTCAAAGAACACACAGTATTTACAGGTTCCCATTAAGAAAAAACTGTCAGAAACAGCATTGGAAACAGCATTGACAAAAGAGATCAGAACACTTGAACAGAGGAACTGTTCTCTGTCACAACAATACACCTGTTCAAACTTCAAGTGTAGTGAGGCCTGCCCTATAGGAATTTAAGGTAAACCCTACTTCAAACATTTTGTTCCTAAAATGCAGGGCACTCTTAAAAGAAACATGATTTGAATCCCGAGGGCACGCCCAAACAAATCCTCAGTGCAACTTTCCTGTCCTTCTACTCTCCAGCCCAGTTTTGTTTTTCCTTAAAAGTTCTTCATGATAACTCCTCGTGGCCATCCTGTGTCCTCTGAGAAAGTTGCATCAAGTTTACTCCTTTGGGTTCCCCCAAACTTGCCATCACCTTCTGATCTGACCTGACTGCCTTGAATTTAACTGCACAAAGCAGATCTTCTCTGAGCCAATACATGGATTGACTCTTCTTTCATTTATATTATATATTACTTCAATTGTTTTTCAAATGTTGAATCATTCTTGCACACCTGGTATGAATTCCATGATGTAGTATGCGTTTGATAGCGGAATCTTTTGTCTAGAATTTTGTGGAGAAGTTTTATATCTGTATATTTGAGTGGTATTTGTCTATCATTTGTGTTTCTAGTAGTGCCTTCATCAGATTTACTATCAGGGTTGCACTCACTTCATAAAATGGATTCAGAAATATCCAATTGCTTTCTCTCTTTGGAATTGTTTCAGTAGAAATGGTCAGTTCTCTGAATGTTTAGTAGAATTTATCAGAGAAGACAGATTGTGTTGGGAACTTTCAATAACTTTTCAGTTCCTTCTTTTGTTATAGGTTTTTTCAAAGTTGCTATTTCAACATGTGTTAGTTGAGGGGGGAAGTGACTTTCAAGACATTTGTCCACTTCTTCAAATTTGGTTAATTAAAATTCTTCATCCAAAATAACCAAACCCACTGTCATGAAGTTGATTTCCACTCATAGCGGCCCTGTATCACATTTCAATGGCTTTTTAAGTCTTTATAAGAATGGGCAGTCTTATTTTTCTACCATGCTGTGTTTGACCTTGTGGTTGGCAGTTCAACACACCAAATAACACCTCTGGGGCCAACCTTCATAGTATTCTACAATTATCCTTTTTGCTTCCATCGGTCCGTTTATATTTTTAATTCATCCATTGCATTGATATTTAATTTATAAAATGAAAACATTCCCATTCTTTTCTTATATTTGCCAGATTTTTTTTTGGTAAATTTTATAGATCGTTTCAGAGAATTTACAATTTTGTTCATTCTTTCTCTTTCTCTTACTTTTTATTCCATTTATTTTTTTATCTAGTGTTTATTAATTCCTCTTTTCTTTGGGTGACTCTAGGCCTATGCTAGATTTTTTTTTGTCTGTTTGGTTTCTTAACTGTTGGAAATGTTAAGGAAGGTGTTAATTCTTTTACTTTTCTCTTTCATTTGTATATGTTTTCCCCTAAATTGCCCATGGAGCACCGCTTTGGCTGAGTCCCAAAGGCATGTTGTGTTGCCAATCTTCTTTGACTTAAGAAATTTTAAATTTTAATTTGTTTTCTCTTACACAATCATCTTGAAACAATATGTTTTTCTTAGACTGAGTTCTATAGAGAAGCAAAACAAGTGAAGTTTATGCATGTATAGACAGAGCATTATTTCTGTCTAGTAAATGATTCATCCAGTTGTAGAAGTTGGAAAGTATCAAGTCTTTGAATCAGATGTTCGGCTGGAGGCTTCTACTGATTGAGGCAGGAACTTAAAATCAGCAAGAAGATGATACACATTTGACACCAGTGGTAAATGAATCAAGACTGACAAGTCCGCTGGCAGGACTTTGACAATTCCCATCATCAACAAGCATCAAAACAGGCTATAGGCTCAATTCTAAAGAGATAGAGGTTGACTATAGCTGTAGGTTTTACGTCAATTTGACCCTGCATGAACATTAAAGGAGAGAGTACAAAATATCAATCAGGTCAGAGCCGGACGATGTCTCCTGGTGGATGTGGCCATTTTTAGAGAGAGACCCTGGAGCTTCACTTTCGTTGGCCCTTTACCTGTCTGCCCCCTTAAGTTCCCATTCAAGTTGCCAACCTGGTGAGCTGTCGGTGACCTGCCACATTTCCACTGACTTTGGATCCGTATGACTCTCCACCCATCAGCCTGTGTTCTCCATGTTCCTAATTGCTGCCTCACCTTTCTGCGCTATCAACCTTACAGCTATGTGAGAGACTCTGAAGAGGGCTCAGGCTAGCATTGTAATCATAGACTAGAGTCGAACTGAGCTAGGATGTCTTTTTTATATAAAATTAATTCTTAATATAAAGTTATTTCACAAACTTAGATGAACGTCACTGGTTTTGTTTCTCTAGACAACCTAGACTAACATATTGATAAATCAATTGCAGGATTTGTTAAAACAAACTTTTACTATGCTTCACCTGGCAACCACAGGGAATTGGGGTCCAGTTTAATTGTCACGAACACACAAAAATCTATCAGGTTTACTCAGTTTCCATGTATCTGATATTTTTTCTTTATTAAATACTTTGAGGCTCTTCTATCTTTTATTGCAATCCATATATTCATCCAGTGTGTCAAGCACATTTACATATCCCCTGACATCATCATTTTTGAAGCATTCTCTTCCCACTTGAACTCTTGATATCAGCTCCCCGTATGTTTCCCCCTCCCTCTCTCACTCTCCCACCCTCACAAACCCTTGATAAGTTATGGATTATTATTTTCTTATCTTACATCATCCTCCATTGACCCTCACCCACTTTTCCATTGTTTGTCTCCCAGGGAGGTTGTTATAAATTGATCCTTGTGATCAGTTCCCCCTTTCTCGCCTCCCTCCCCCTAATTCTCCTACTATCTCTACTTTCCTTGTTGACTCTGGGAAGTGTTATTTACCCTGGATTCCCAGTGTTGCTCCTATTTATAGGAGTGTGCATGCTCTGGTCTAATCTGATTTGTAAGGTAGAATTGAGGTCATGACAGTGGGAGGTGGAGGGTGGACCAAATAGCTAGAGGAAAGTTGTGCTTCACTGGTGCTTTAGTGTACACTGAAAGGCTAATTTCTTCCCTGTGGCACCTCTGTGAGGGAATGTCTAATTGTCTCAGATGGACATTGGGTCTCCACTCCATGCCCTACCCTTAATTCACTTTAGGTATGATTTTGTTCGGGTTTTGGATGCCTGTTACCTGATCCCATTCACACCTTGGGATCACACAGACTGATATCTTTCTTCAATCTGGGCTTTGTTTCTTCTGACCAAGATGGCCGCTTACTTATCTTTAATCTTTTAAGGCTGCGGACACTATCGCTTTTGATAGCCTGGTACCATCACCTTCTTCACCACATTTACTTATGTACCCATTTGTCTTTAGTGATGATGTCAGAAAGGTGAGCATCACAGAATGCCAGATTATTAGAACAAAGTGTTCTTGTGTTGGGGGAGTGCTTGAGGAGTTGAATTCCAATGTTCATCTGCAACCTTAATGCTTAACATATAGATATGAATACATAGCTATATTCCCTTCTCTTTATTTGTATATTTTTATATGTACATGCCTGAATTTATAAATGCCCTTTGCCTCCTGGTTCTTTCCTCTATTTCCTTTTAGTTTCCTCCTGTCCCACATCATGATCAGCCTTCATTCGGATTTAGTACTTTCTTACTGCTACATTGACCTTGGTTAAACCTCACTAGGCATCTTATGTCTTTCTCCCCATTGATTTTAGTTCACTTGTTGTTCCCTTGTCCCTTGGTTGGTTCCGCTCCCACCCCACCTTCCTTCCTTCCACTGCCACTTCTCCTGTATACCTCTGGAACCATTGGTTCCCTTCTTTTCATTTGAATTATTTTTCCCACCTGTTTTAACTAGATAAGCAAGCAGATACATTAATTATTGCAAAACCCCAGCAAAGCCAAGTTAAAAAAAAAGGGGGGGGGGGAACCAAGACCAACAAAACTAACAATAACAAAAAGAAAGCTACTGACACAAATGGAAAGGCCTATAAATAGTTGAAGGACTGTTTGTTGTCCTGTATGAATGCTTTCCAGTCGAGTCTGATGGGGTGCCACACTCGTTCTTCAAAGTGTGTTATTGGTATTTCCCAGAGATTTCATCATTTTGCTCTCCTTGCTGCTCTGTTCCATGCTCTTAGTGTTAAACTCAGTATTATGGGATCGAATTGTGCAAAATTACTGCACTGTGTTTCTAGTACCGTCACCTGCAGTGCTATGGTTTAGTGAGGGATGCCATGTCTCTTGGGGAACGTGCGGTCGGCCTTATGGTCCTCTCTACATAGTCTGCTAAGAGCAGGAAATCATCCTCGAGAATGATATCCTCCCTCCCTCTTCATCTCTTCTTGTTTCTAATTAGACATGCACTTCTCCCCAAGCTGTAGCCCCAGTGCTGTCCTCTGAAGTGCATTTTTCTGAGGAGGGAGAGGGTGGGAGGTGTCTGCATAGTTGGGATTGGGGCCAGCCCCGTATTTGATATTTCTTCTTGATCATTCTATTGTTGATTTATAATTTTACACAGTGTCATCGGCTGAGAAAAGTCTTTGATATTTCAATGTGTTTAAATTTCTGGATGTTCACTTTGTGGCCAAACACACACACTCTCTCTCTCTCTCTAAATATATATATATATATATATATATATATATATATATATATATATATATATATATGGAGTGGCATCACTGCCCTCTGGTGGCAGTGGGAGGCCCAGCCTTGCTTCTGGAGAGCTGCTGCTAGATTTGAACCTCCAGCCCTGTGGGCTGCAGTCCTGCACTCAACCACTATACCACCGGGGCTCAGCCGTGGCTGAACATATTATCTCTTCTGGAGAATGATCCATATGTATTGAAAAAGAATAATTACTATAGTGCCATTCTATGAAGTGTTTTCTATATAGCTGTGTGATCAAATTGTTTGAGCGTGTCATTTAGATCTTGTATGTCTTCATTGACCTTCTCCCAAGAGCCTACATCAAGACTGGTCTAATAAAATCAACTGCTACTATTTTAGAATTGTCTATTTCTCTATTTGGGTTTGTTAGAGGCTCATTCATACATGTTGAAGTCCTTTCATTGGGTGAACAGGTATTTATTATGAATGTGTTTTCTTATTAACTTGACTTTTTAATTATTGTAGTGTTCTTCCTTGTCCCTGTTACTTTTTTTGTTTTAAAAAGAGGCAAAGTAAAATAATTTATTGGAAATTAGCAGTGTCATTTCTGGTACACTTGGATTGCCATTAGCTTGATTCTTTTTTTCTATTCCTTTGTTTTAACTTAGCATTTCTGTTTCTATACCTTTACTACCTCTCTGTTTTAAATGCCTTTGTATTTAAAGTGTCTTAAGTATTGATGGATTCCGTTTCTACTACTCTCTTATCTTTTGACTGAAGCATTCATTTATAATGAATTATACTAAGTTTTTAACAGGCATAAATGCAGTACTCCTTTTTTCTTGGTGGGTTTTCTTTTTCATATGTGTTGCTGCTGACTTCCTTGTTCTTTACTACTTTCAACTACATATCAGAAATAGAATCTATCTCTGACACTTCTAGACAAACAGAAGCATCTCAACCATCAAAAAATAGCAGTTTAGTTAGAAAATAGATAGAGGACATAAACTGGCATCTTACCAAAGAAGAGGCTGAGAAATATCCATGCTCATTAGCCATTCCAAACTGAAACCAGACTCACTCCTGTCAAGCAGATACCAACTCATAGCTATCCTATAGGACAGAGTGTTTCCAGTTCCCATCTGTACCAGTGAACATGCTCTGGTCTAGCCACATTTGTAAGGCAGAATTGGGATCATGATAGTGTGTGTGTGGGGGGGAAGCATTTAAGAAGTAGAGAAAATGTGTATGTTTCATTATTGCTATCCTGCACCCTAACTGCCTCATCCCCTCCCCATGACCCTTTTGTAAGATGAATTTTAATTCCTAATCTGTTCTCCTCCTCATTTACAATGATATAATTTTTAATTCTCTGATGAATGATACCCAATCCCTTTGATGCCTTGTGGTCACATAGGTGTGGTGTGCTTCTTCCATGTGGGTTTTGTTGCTTCTGTCCTAGATGACAGCTTGTTTATGTTCAAACCTTTAAGACCCCAGATGCTTTATCTTTTGATCATCACACACCATCAGCTTTCTTCACCACTTTTACTTATGTTCACACTTGTCTTCAGCGATCATGTCAGGAAAGTGACCAACAAGGAATGCCAGTTTAATATAGCAAAGTGTTCTGGCATTGAGGACATACTAATGTTCATCTGCTACCTTAATACTAACCTATAAATATCTGCACATAGGTCTAGTTCCCCATCATTATACATAAATATATTTACCTATGTACATGGCGGTATTTATACCTCTATAATTTCCTTTTGCCTCATATTTCTTTCCTCTATTTCCTTCTACCTTTCTCTTGTCCCACGATCATTCTCAGCTTGCATTCAAGTTTCAGTAATATCTCTGTTTCATTACCCTTGATAGTCCCTAACAGGCCTCTCACACCCTCCTTACCACCGATATTGGATCTCTTGTTGCTCCCTTTTCCTTCTGTTGGTCAACATCACCTCCTAAAACTAACTTCTTATGGGAATAGTAAACCTTGTCTTTCTCTCACAGATCTGCTGGTGATTTCCAACGGGTGACCTTGCTGGTAGCAGCCCCAAATTTTAATCATGATGCTACCATTAGGGAGATGCAAATTAAAAGAAAAGTGGATGTCATCTAACACTGCATTTATAAGCAAAGTTCAAAATCAAAGCAAATCATAAAAAAAATTGCTAACAGAAGTATGTTGAGACTGAAACCCTAACCCACTGCTGATAAAATTTTTAAATGGCCCAACCTCTTAAAAATAGGTATAGCATTACTTTCAATTTTGGGAATAGAAATACTACATGATGAAGAAACCACATGCACTCACACTCACACACACATACACACATGCACAAAAAATAAGATCCATGACACAGAGAGATACACATATAACAATGTACATCACAGCAATAGACAAACTGTGAAAACTAAGTACCCACCAACAGAGGAATGGACAAAGTATGGCATATTCACATAATGGAATAGAATGTGTGTTAGGATGGGTTCTCTATAGAATAAAACCGAGTGATACTTTCATGTGTACAAATATATAATCAGATTTATTTTGAGAAATGTCTCACATAGTTGTGAAACTGGATAAGCTCTATCTGGTTCATATCTGTGCATTGGCTATAAGCTACAGGCTTCCCCTGACTCCTTTAGCTTCAGAGGTTGGAGAACATCTTGCAGAAAAATGAAGTAGAAAGATATATTGGATACAATTGATGTATGGATTGTAACATGAGTCATAAGAGGCCCCAATAATCCTTCCCTTAGGTACTCCCTCAATGAAAGAACACTTTGTTCCATTATACTCATATTGGATGATGTTTATTTCTCTGACATGGTTGCTGACGACAAAGCAGGTGCATGAACAAACGTGGTAGAGAAAATCAATGGTGCTCATCTAACAAAAGTGATAATGTCCGGGGTCTTAAAGACTTGTAGATAAACAAGCAGCCATCTAGCTCAAAAGAAGCAAAGCCCACATGGAAGAAGCACACCAACCTGTGTAATCATGAGGAATGGATGGGATGAGGTACACAAAGTCATATCACTGTGAATGAGGATGTGTACAGATTGGACATTCAAATGCTATTATTAAAATAACAACAACATAAGAAAAGAATTTCAAATAAAAACTATTCCTTAGTGGTTAGTAAGCATGGTCGGGAGTAGAAGAGCCAATTATTTCTAATTCTAACAGTCCAAATGACTAAAAGACCATTTCAATCTCAACTTCCAGGACAGTGAGACCTGATGAAGGCAAGGGCTGCCATATATATTGCTCTGTACGGGATCACATTACAAGGTTCTTTAGAGAGTGGGAGAAAATGTGAAACAAAACTCAAACCCAGAAAAAGAACAGGTTTGCTGACACGATAGCGATTGATGTCACCCCCCAAACTGTGTTGAATAGTCAACCATCAGGGATGGAACTAAAGTCACACCATTGGTGCAATTTTCACCCAAATATGGGTCTATAGGAGGAACAATAATCCTAAAGGAGTCATCAAACTTTATCTAAAGATAAATTTCAGAAGGGTTTAGATAAGAAGGGATGACATATGAAACATAGAGATAAAGAGGGATTTTTGATGGATTGCAAATGATCACATGAAATATATTATTTATAAGTTGATGCAGAGAAAACTGATTTGCTCTATAATTATTTTCTAATTCTCACTAAAAAAGTTTTTTTTTTAAATATAAATAGCTAAGCTATGGTGTCTGGGGCTTCATCATAAGGACAAACAAATCCTGCTGAAAATATACAAGCAAGAATACAGGTATTTCAGATACAGTCAGTAGGAATGGATGAAGGAGAATGAATACCAGGTGGGACTGCTCACCTCAGCATGTGCAAAGCAAGATAAGAAGAGCACAGAGGGCCACCTTAATTCTATCCTTCATGCTATGAATTATAGGATCCTGTTTGGAAATAATGTCTAGAGTGTTAATTAGGCCAAACCTGAGTTACTTGTTTTCTAAATCTAATCACCCTACAGTTTAAAGAGCAACAGAATGGACACAGAAAACCAGAGAGAAGAGTACCACAGACACCAGAGATAGATGTATCTATAAGGATTACTAGTGGCTAATGTAGGCTAGAATGGACAAAGAAGAGGCTGCTCTTCACATCATGAAGTGAATCCAGATTAACAACTTCCAGATTAGTACTAGCCAGCTTACAAATTAAGATCGAGTACAAGGAAGTGCCTATAAGTAAACTTTTAATAGTTAGTCGAGAAATATCTGGTGGATCATAGGTGTGTTAGTCCGGGTAGACTAGAGAAACAAATTTCATAGACACAGATATGCATATAAGGAAAGGGTTTATATATAAAAGAAATAGAACACTGAGAAAACATCCCAACCAAGTCCAGTTCAAAGTCATAAGTCTGATATTAGCCCATATGCCCAATACAAGTCTATAAAATCTCTTTCCGACTCGCGAAGTCACAGGTCAGTGGGTGCAGAATCCCACCGCTGGCAGGCGTCTCCCCATGGCTCCTCGCTTCCAGGGCTCAGGGTTCATTAGCAGCATTCAGTTGTGGCAGAAGCAACTCATCGCTGGCAGCGGTCTCCACATGGTCTCTCCAGCTTCAGAGGTCTGGCTCCATCAGGGCAAAGCTATGTGACTTCTCTGACTCTTCAGATGCTGCCATCTTGACTTATCCGTGGTTAATTGTCTCTGAGGACTAACTCCCAACAACTGGGGGAGATAGCTTCTCATCTTCACAAGGGAAATATCGAGAGATTTCCCAGATGTATCAGGAGAAAGCCATGCCCACACAGCGGCCTCATTGGCTACTCAAAGGCTATCTCCAGATTAACAGGCTAGACTCCACCCCTACATTTCAATCATGAAATTAACATAAGCACATGACCACCACAACAGAGTTATATTTACAACTACAAATCCAAGCAAAATTTTGTTTCTCTGTGCATTCAGTCACTATGAGTAACAGGCCAACTTAATGGCAGCTAACAATGAAATAGTAAGTCTCCTGAACTGTGATGCATTTTACCTTTTCTGTTCTTTGAAAGCACCCTGTTGTGGCAATTGTTCCAGAAACTAAGACACCTTACTAGTATTCCATTGTCTGTTCTCATCAACTGAGGAGTTCATAGGATATCCTGCATAGAAAAGAGAAGGGGGAATTTCCAAAATTGTATTTTATTTTAAATAAATGAATGTGATGGTGAAGTTTTGTGAATTTGACTGAGCAAAGATTTATGGTGGTTTAGCAATTAAGATCTATCCATGCTGAGCAAATAATCATAGAAACTGGATTATATGAAGAATAATTCAGCAATGGGATTAAATGTAGTTTTATTAACAACCTGTGATATGTAGATAATATATCCCTGATTGATTGAAGTGGGGAGGAGTCACAGCACTCGCTGATGAAGATGAAGGATTACAGGCTTCAATATGTATTACAACTCATTGTTAAGAAGATAAAATCCTCACAACTCAAGCAATACAGAACATCATGATGAAAAGAAAAAAGACTGCAGCCTTCAAGGATTTCATCATGCTTGACGTGACATCTATGAGATTTATCCAATGCGATATGAAGTTTGATCTCCTGCACTGGACCACTTTGAAGTGTTCAAAAACAGTGGTAGATTGAGACGTACCTAAGCCAAACCATGTTATTATCTATTGCCTTGTGAATGTGTGAAATTTAGACATTGAAAAAAGAGATATTGGTGCATTTGGTGTTGGGGAAGGATATTTAAAGTACCATGGACTACCCAAAGCAGAAACAAATCTGTCTGGGAAGAAGTACAGCCAGAACTTTCCTTAGAAGAAAGGAAAACTTTATCTCACATCCTTTGGGCATTTTGTCAGGAGAGAGAGAACTGTCTGGAGAAGGAGGCCATGTTTGGCACAGAGGAGCGGAAACAAGGCTCTTAACAAGATTGATTGGCACAGTAGCTGCAACAATAGGCATATATTTGACATAAGAATTCTGATGTTTGACAAAAGATTCATGACTACGTGTGACTAGGAAATGTTTTGCTCTGCTTTGCATAGGGCTCCTGGGAGTATCACCTGACTCAGAGTTATCTAAGAAGGACAGGCTCCCCCAGGATGCGAACTAACACAATGTAATCAACTTTATAATGAGATTTGCTGTGAGCTGCCAAGGAGATGAGGATGGAATACAACTAGCTCCCTTATTCAACTCACAGTTCTGATGAAATAGGAAGGAAGTCTCCTGTGTGGGCTGGGGTGGGTGGTCAAGTCCCTACCTAATTGGACTCTGTGCAAGAACTTACCAGCTTTTTTATGAATGTGGGCCCTATCACTGGCCCATTTACCATTGTCTCTTTGGACTTAAGCCCAGAGTCTCATGACTTGTGTGCTGATTCTAGGAGCTATCCATGGGCAGCCATCTGACCTAATGTCCTTGGAATAATTTCCTTTCCAGTAAAAAAGCCCACTGTCCCTGAATTCATCTGTATTTGCAATCACAACCTGCGATCTTCCTGCTTATTTTGAGTCTATCAATCTTCAAGGATATCCGGGTCAGGAGAAGCCTCCAGTTTAAAATCTGACTCGAGGACTTAAAACAACCTGGTTACTTCTACAATTGTATAATCCAAATTCTTGACATAAGTAGCTTTTTTATACTATGTCATTGCTATTAGTTGTCATCAAGTTCCCCCAATGCATAGCGACCCTGAGCATAAGAGAAAGGACACTCAACAGCCCTGTAGAGTTCATGTTATTAAATATGATCCTAAGTAAAGCAGAGTGAAACACTACCTGGCCATGCACCATCCCACATGGTTCTTATGTTTGAGTCTATTTTTGTAGCCACAGTGTCAATCAGTCTCCTTGGGGGCCTTCCCCCTTCTTCCTTTTTACTGCCCATCCACTTGATCAAATATGATGTCCTTTTCCAGGAACTGATGTCTCCTAACACCATGTCAAGAGTATGTAAGGAAATGTCTGACCACCTTACTTCTAAAGAGCATTCTGATCTTATTTTTGCCAACATACATTGGTTAGTCCTTTCAGATGTTCATGGTACTTTCAATATTTTATCTCCAGAACTACAATTCAAGTGCATTGATTCTTCTTTGGTCTTCCTTATCTAATGTCCAACTTTCATATGCATATGATGCAATGGAGAATATCATTGGTTGCATCAGTTGTACCTTAGTCTGCATAGTAACATCTTTGCTATTCAATACTCTAACGATATGTCCCTAATATCACGCATCTTTTGATCTCTTAACTGCTTTTTCTAATGCTGCTGAGCATTGACTGTGGATCTAAGCAAAACAAAATCCTTGACATCTTCAACATCTTCTCCAATCTCATAATGGTTCTGATTAGTCCCATTGTGAAGATTTGATCCTTACATTGAGTTGTAATCCACACGAAGACCACCATCTTTGATCTTCATTGGTAAATGCTTCTATTCCTCTTCACTTTCAGCAATCAACATTGTCATCTGCATAGCGTAGGTTTCTTAATAAGCTTTCCTCCAACCCGAGGCCACATTCTTCTTCATATAATCCAGCTTCTCTGATGATTTTCTCAGCCTATCTTTTGGACAAATACGGTGAGAGGAAACAACCCAAACACACCCCTTTCCTGATGTATATTCATTCCTTATTCCCTTGTTCTGTTCTCATAACTGCCTCTTGATCCATGTCCAAGTTCTGAATGATTGCAGTGAGGTGTCCTGGATTTCCTATTCTCAATATTATCCACAGTTTATTTTGATTCACACCGATGAATGCCTTTCCGTGTTAATGAAATTCAAGTAAACCCCTTTCTGGCATTCTCTGCAGTGAGTCAAGGTACATCTGACATTAGCAACGCTCCATGACATACCTTATAACATGGCCCCTTCTGAATCTGATCTGAAATTCTGGCAGCTCCCTGTCATTGTACTGCTGCAACCATTGTTGACTGATATTATGCAGAATTTTATTTGTGAGTGATATCAATATCAACATTATATAATTTGAGCATATGTTTCATCACCTTCCTTTAGAATGGGCACACATAGGAATCTTTTCTAATTCATTCACTGGTAGTTGTGGTACCAATTTTCTGGCATTAAAAATGCATGATTTCAATGCTTATTAAGGTTGCTGAAATATTTCATAGATAGTTTGTCAATTCTACCACTTTACACACACACACACACACACACACACAGGTTTTGCTTCACTAGAGAACCCAGTCTAAGATGGTTTATGACCTGAAAAATGAAAAATGCTGAAAATAAAAAATGTGGGATGTATGAGTCTGACACCACTTCCTTTGACAGCTTTCAAATGTGCACCTACTTGAAATTTCATGATTATGTGCTATGACTTAATTTGGGGAAGCAGTTATGTTTTTGCCTGCATAAATCTACAGAACCTAAGCCCTTCCCTTCTTCCAGGTAATAATATAGGGCCATGAAATCTTGGAGAACACACAGGGATTTTCACCCTAGTCCAGTGATTTCAGGTACTTTCAGAGAACATTCCCAGTTCTTTCTACTGTGAGAATATCCACTTTACTGTAATATTAAGACAATTATTGGTACTCACAAACAAGCCTATGATGGTGGGTGACTTCTATAAAGCATATCTTCATGCATGCATGCAAAGGAGCATGTGCATACATACTACACAAAATGTTAACACAAAATCCTCAAATCAAGATTTTGTGATGGAGGGAAGGTGGGGGAGGGGAAGAAATAGGGAGCTGATATCAGCGGCTCAAGTGGGATGAGAATGCTTTCAAATGATGATGGCAGAATATGTGCAAATTGCTTGCCATACTGGGTGAATGTATGGATTGTGATAAGAGATGTAAGAGCTCCCAATATAAGTATTTAATAAAAAAGAGAAAAAGAATATCGCACAAAAGCCTCAAACTCCTTTTTTGAAGAAACGATTTCAATTTCACAGAGAAAGTAATCTATACACTTCTTTTTATTGATGTTAGGGGTTATCTAGTCTGCCCCAAATCAGAATAACACTATATATGAAACAAAGCACTGGTGGGTCCTGCGACATCTTTACACTTGTTATGTTGAGCCCATGGCTTCAGCCAACCTTAGGCATAAGATGGCATCTGAATCGTTGGAGGATGCAGGTCCTGTCCCAGGGCCAAACTCAAATTCCCTGTCTTGGTTCCACAGTTCACTTTCCTCAGGAATATGGATGAATATCAGACAAGGCTCAGGATCTTGGAAGCCAAGAATGATTTTTCCTGCAGCTTTTAGATAGGCATGTGAAAAACAGCAACCTTTCCCAACATACTTAAATACATTTAGCATCTATTTGCATAAGCATTAAAATGCTGTGGGTGTTGTATGCTTTATATAAATTATAAACAGTAAATGAAGATGTTGGAAGTGTTCCAATGCTTCCAAATCAGTCTTGAGACCATTAGAATCTGTGCTCCCTTTCTTGGTGTTCCAAAATACTAAATTGAAAATGATGTGGCTGGGTTTTACAATATACTCATGCTTACATGGCCTGTTAAATTGCAAAAGAGCTCTTGCCCTTAGAAATGGAGGCTTGATGCAGCTAAACTGTAAGCTAATAAGTGCCAAAGCCAGGACTTGACTCTAAGTTGAGTGATTTTAATGGTTTGTTAGGTCTGGCTCCCCAGCAGGAACTTTCTATTTGTCGAGGTTTAAGCAGGCTCTCTAGGAATCCTGTGAATGTGGCTAATGCGTGGGCTCTCATCTAATTGTATGAGTTTCACATTTGGATTCAGAAATATTGTTTATATTTCTTACACTCTGTGTGTGTGACCATGGCAAGAGACCTATCCTACCTTCAAAAATTTCATTCAGTCTTTAATTAATTCATTCTAACTTTTATGTGATTCCTCTGGGCTTGCTCATGATTTTTAGAAGCATGTATGACTCTTGCATCTACGACATGTTGTCAGAAGAGACCAGTTCATACCCCGCTTGGTAAAGCAGAGGGGCAGTGAGAGAGGAAGGCCCGTGACGAGATGGTTTGAAACAGTAGCTACAACAAATGGGCTCAGACATAAGAACTATTATGACAATAACACAGGGCCAGATGGCTGTACATGGGCGCCTATGAGTCAGAACTGTTGAGATAACACCTAACTACAGCATGGGGCTATAGAGAGGGAAACATACCAGATGAAGCTCTCTTCCAAGAGGTCTTTGTTTCTACTGGGTGGCACATGTGCTAAGTAATCATGCTCATGATTGTTTTGCAGGTCTGATGCTTAACTGAATGAAAAATCGTAACTGGTTTTTCAAATAGCATAAAACAAGCAATCAAGTCCATGGTCATCTAGTCATTGCTCAGTCATAGTGACTCTCTCTAGGGGTCTGAGACGGTTGCTATTCACAGGGATAGGAAGTCTTATCTTTCTCCCTTGGAGCTGCTCTTGGTTTTGAACTGTTGACTACGAGAATCATAACACAATGTGTAACCAGTACACCACCAGGGATGCTGTAAACAATAATATGATAGATGAATACCATGGATTATCATGAGTGTAATTTGCTCAAGGGAAGACAGGTGTTTTTGTATATTTTCATGCATTTCCTTTGTTTCTAGTTACCTCCTGAGAAGGCCTACATATCTCTAAGAAATAGCTTAAATAGGAAGGACCTGAATCAATGTGAAGAAATATGGAAATTGTTCATCACGTCTCAAGGCACATAGGTAAAAGAATTTTATAGTCCTTCATCATTTAACCAGATTGCTATAAAACAGGCAGTCCAAGAAATGAAAGCATGCATATAAACTTTGTAAAGGCAAAAAAAGGGGAAACTTTTGTGTGGCCTTTGTTCTTTTGTAGGTAGTGTCCCCTTTAGAGGAATATATAAATTAAACTTTTTTGTTCTTTTTCAAGTTTCTCTCCCTCGCTTTCCCTCTCCCTCTCCCTCTCTTTCTTCTTCTTCTTCTTCTTCTTCTTCTTCTTCTCCTTCTTCTTCTTCCCCTTCTCCCTCTGTCAGTCCTCAGTCTCCCCTCACCTGTCCTTCCTGCTTTCTTGTCACAGATTAGAAAATGATTCAAAGACCAAAAGTATTTGATGGAAGCCACTAAAGAGAACAGGAGGCCTGACGGTGTAGTGTGTATGCATTGGGCTGATAACCATGAAGTCAGCTTTTCAGAACCAGCAACTGCTCCTTAGGAAAAAGATGGGCTTTCCACTCCCATCTAAAGACTAAAGAGTTACAGTCTGGGAAACTCACAAGTGCAGTGTTGACCTGTCCTATAGGGCCAGTGTGTCAGTATCAGCTCAATGGCAGAAAACGGTGTGAAAGAATAGGTGAACACACAGGAGTGTCTCAGAGGGAAGAAGCAAGCCTTCCTAAACATAATAAATAAAGCCTGCCTACCCAGCTTCCCACTGGCCATAATAACACTGGAAATAATTTCTAACATCAAGTAGGCAAAGAAAGTTATAAAAGCATTTGGACTAATAGAAATGGTTCTATATTCAAGCTTTGTATTTCCTCTCATTGCTGATTTGTATGTATGTATCTCATGTAATATGTGTCAGATTTCTCATTTACAATTGGCTGCAGTCATGTATTCCTTCTCAGGGTTTTTCAGAGGCTGGAATAAAATGTCATTATGCAAAAACTTCTCAGCCCAATACTAAACCTATGCAAGAATGACCTATTCAGTTAAAGATTTTGTAAACTGAGTCATTGGGAAAACTGTGTGCTGCCCCAAAGTTAGGGTACATGTAAAAGATAGATGCCCACATTTGGTTTTTCCCTTCAAGTTTTTTCTTCTCATCCTTTTATGGCAGTGATTGGCGTGGGGGAGGGTTCCATTTTGGAATTCTTAGGGAATTACATGGAAAGAATTTTAAGGTGAAAACTCACAGATGCCTAGTTAATTTTGACTCATAGGGAAGTTAGAGGACAGAATAGGATTGCGCTCTTGAGTTTCCAAGAGTGCAAAAGTTTTAGAGACTCTTATTCTTTACCAAGGGAGATAGTCTTATCTTTTTATCCAAAGAGAGGTTGTGAGTGGCTATTTAGTTATCAGATAAGTTATCAAGTCACTGCAATACCAGAGCTCCTATAATCGGAAGATTATGCATGGAATTTGATCGGTACCATGGGCTGTGGGTCTATGAAGAACTTTCAAAAAGTTGACAGAAAATTGGAAATAAAGATAACTAATCATGGGGAGAGTAGTCAAGAAATCAAATCAGTGCTGCATTTGGGAAAACCTACTGCAAAAGACCTCTCCAAGTTTTAATGAGTAAATATATCACTTTGAGGAATAAGTAGCCTAAATGGAGATATGATATTTTCCATCATCTTGTGTCTGTGTGAAAGTTGGATGGCGAATAAGGATGATCTAAGAGGATCTAATTTATGCATTTGAATAATAGTGTTAAGGAAGAGCATTGAAAAGTACTATAGACCACTAGAAGAACAATTTTTTCTTGAAATTAGTGTAGCCAGAATGCTACTTAGAAGCACGAATTATGAGATTTTATCTCATATACTTAGAAAGTTATGGCAAAAGGTTTATCTCTAGAAAAATATATAATGTTTGGTAAGGAAGAGACTGGTGGTAGTCTGGGTAGAGTAGAGAAACAAATCCACAGAAACTCATATGTGTATAAGGGAGAGTTTTATATAAAGGGTAAGTGTACATTTAGAAAGCATCCTAACCAAGTCCAGTCTAAGCCCATAAGTCCAACATTAGCCCATATATCTGAAAAAGTCCTCCTCAAATTCACAAACCACATACAATGACACCAAATGCAGGATGATCACAGGACAGTGGATAGAAAGCATTTGAATCCAGTAGTGGTTTAAGTATCTTAGCGCTGGCAGGGGTCTCCATGTGGCTTCTCCGGCACCCTGGGCTATATCTGGGTAGGTCCACGTGGCTTCTCCTCAGGATTGACTCACAGGAAATGAGCCTTGCCAGCAGAGACAAAGAACTAACTAAGTCAGCTGCACACTGATTCCACCATCAGAAAGCAAAGAACCAGAAGGACAAAGCTCACTGAGGCATTTATCGTTCCACCCTTAAATTAATTCCACATGTGTCTATTGGCCAGATTGGCACAATAAACCTTAGCTAGCACAGGGGTCTAGAAAAAGATGAAGGTCCTCAAAGACAGACTTACATTAAGTGTTTGATAGAGCCAGGCCAAAGCTAAGTCCATCAAGTCCTTATCAACTCCTGCCAGTCCTGTCTGCTAGAGAGAAGAACTATCCCAGAGGTTCTGGATGGAAATCTTTATGAAAGTAAAACACGATGCCTTTTTTTCTCTATCCCTGCACTCTGTGGGAGAAATGTTTGATCATCTGTTTCTTTATCTTTCACACTTTTTATTGTGAAGTATATGGTTTCTTGGGCACAATGGAGTTCCAGTGGGCAATTCTTATACATGTCGTTTCTTGTCATCGTTTACAGTTGCCTCAAAGTAACACGGCTCTTGTTTAAATTCCTGGGTCTCTTATTTTAATTCCTGTCCTAACCCTTCAGGATTGGTCATATGTAAATTCTGTCCTTTTGAACACAAGTGGTGGGCTAGCCTAAGCTGTTGTTATCACCATTATAAATCTGACTATTGATTGGAAAAAGACCTCTGGTTGCTTCTTGGGTCATATCTTGGGCTGCTCAAGCTAAGGAAGCAGTTCAAATCCACTAGTTACTCAGTGGGGTGGAAATAATGCTTTCCACTCCTGTAAAGCTTTACAACCTCAGAAAAGGAAGGGTCCATTCAATTTTGTCCTAGAATTTCATGCTATGAGTAGAACTCTGACCCTATCAAGGATCTGGCTTGGGATTTATTACTTGCCTGAAATTTTGTCATGGAGTTCAAAATGTCTTGCACTCTCATAAATAAACTTAAAAATAAATGAGAGAAAATTGGGTTATATAAGCTCTAATTTCAGTCTCAACATTGTCCTCACATTCTATCACTGAAAAGATCAATTAGAATGAGGTAACTCTAAATGGGTCAGCACAGTGATTATCACATGAAAGACCAGATATTTTAAAATCAAGAAGTTAAAAATCAAGCAACCAAATCAATGTGAAGGGGTGGGGAAGTAGTGGAGATCCAACCCATCTGCAAGTTAACACATTAAAGACCAAATAAACTCTGCATCTGTCTGCAATGTGTTAAGAAGGCCAGGCAGGTGAATATAGGCCAAGAACTTACAGATAACACTGTAGTCACTCACTGGACCTCTGGACCATAAGAACCTGAACATTAGGGCATGTGACATTCACTTGTTGGCATCAAAGAAGCAGCATGACTCCAGACAAAAATAAAATCCACTAAAACTCATTGGTCTTTGAAAGAGCTACATAGCTATCAACAAAGGCTAAGGATTTATTGAGGCATATCATTTGTCTCATGTTTTTCTTCGTTGACCTCACACCAATTGCATAAAGTATTCCTGATTCACAATTGCTCCCAACATGGCTGCAAGAGTTAAGTGAGTCATGAAAGGTCAGAGAGTTTTCAAGAGATAGCAGTAGAATTTCAGCACATATCACTTAAATTCCAAAGCCAACTTGCCCCATTATCCTGTCATTTTTTAGTAGATAGCCTCCAAATTATTTTCTCTAGTTTTCTCAAATGATTAGCCATTGAAAAAAGCTACTGATTTCATAGTAAAACAATTAAATCTCAGTAGCATACTATTATTAAAGATTAATATTCCCTCCCTTAGCTTTGGCAGACTGGCAATTATTTTGTAAACAAAGTATTATTGGAGTGCACCTTTTCCTTTATGTGTTATCTATGGCTGCTATTAATTATGAAGATTAATGCCTACACCTGTACACCTGTAGTGTAATCACTTGTATTTTGTCTACACCTGAACATAAATAAAACAAAAATCCTCACATTTGGAACAATAAACAACATCAAGATAAATGGAGGAAAATCAAGTTCTCTAGAATTTAATTATAATGGGAAACACATTCATTCATAGTCATGATCATTCCTCAGAAATATGTTACCTAATTTAACCATCTCAGTTTACTTCCAGGAAAACATGCATAACACAACCAACCTCCTTTTTAAGAGCTTGCCTTGGTAACTCTAATCCCAGTCACTTTCCACCTGTTATTGAGCAGGATGAGACATGACTAGCAGTACGGATATGGTTGAAATTATACTTGTGAGGAGGGGAATTGGTTAGCAATTCATTTCCACTGTCCTCTACTATTATCCACTCAGTCATTGCTTCAGAAAGGTCCATTGAGATGCAGAAGCCACACCTTGAGAAATGCAGCCCAGGCCAATGGTGCACCTCAAGAGACCAGCCAACTTCCTCCACATTTGCATACAAATCAAGGTCTATGTGTGTCTGAATTCCAAAGAGAAAAAAAAATTTAATGTAAAACTTGAACTGCTCCTGCACATGAAATATGAAGGTCCTTGAATGTGGGAGAAGTTTCATTAACATTACAATCTTCCAAGATCATTCAGATCTTGTTCAGAGATTCAGGAATATGTTAGGGTAGACTAGAGAAACAAATTAAGAGGCACTCTATGTGTATAAGAAAGAACTTTATATAAAATAGCAATTATATATTGAGAAAACATCCAAGTCTAGTACAAATAAATTATCCAAGTCCAATATTAGCCCACATGTCTGAAACCAATCTGAAATTCCTCTTTAGATTCATGAGACACGTGCAATGATGCCACATGCAGGAAGGTCACAGCGGGGAAGCGTTGTGGAGCTGGTAAGCATCTCAGCACTGGCAGGTGTCTCCATGTGATGCCTTCAGCTCCCAGGATCTGTCATCAGCATAGTCCCATTAGGCTCTTTGTCAGTAATGTCTCCCTGGGTGTGCGTGAATGTCCCACCTCCAGAGAACTGTTTTTCCCCTTAGCGTCCCTAATTGAGGTCATCAAGCTGCCACCTGATCAACAGACTAAACTCTACTCCTTCCCTCCTAATAGTCTCAGATTGACAACAGATTATGTAATCACCCCAAGGAAACTCTAATACATCCATAGTTTAAACATTACTAAGAATCGTTGGTGGTTAGTTTAAAATGTTTTAAGAATTCAAGTCCATGGGACTTCAAGAAGGTCTTTGTAATGGACCTATTTGAAAACTTCCTATAATCTATCTTAAATAGTTAGGAATTAATTTTGTTGTGGTGTTGGTGGTTGTATTTGGTGCTATGCAGTTGATTTTCACCCACAGTGACCTAATGCACAACAGAACAGAAGTCTTCTTGGTCCAGAACAGTCCTCACAATTGCTCCTATGCATGAGTCCATTGTTGCAACCACGGCATCAATCTCTCCCTTCCCCAGTCTTCCTCTATTTAGCAAACACTATGACCTTCTCCAGGAACTGATTTCTCTGGATGACATGTCCAAAGTCTGCAAAATGAAGTCTTACCATCTCTGCTTCTAAATTCACACACACACACACACACACACACACACACACACCTGTGTGTGTGTGTGCACCTCATCTTAATTTGTGGAAGACTTCCTTAAATTTAAGAAATTAGAATGAAATTGTAAAATAAGATAAGTTTAGATAAAATAAAAAAGGGAGAATAAACAGGGGCTAACTAAGAATTAATTGTGAATGAGGCATGATTATAAAATTTGATTTATCAGAATAACGAAGGGACCACTGCCACTGCGAACTGCAAACATGTACCAAACCTTTATTGATTTCCCTGCCAAGAAAGGACTGTACCTAGGAGAAAACTAGAGCTCCACACACATTTTTACTAATCTAACTTTCACTTGCAAATTTGCTAACTAGAGATAAACCCAGCTGATGGGTTAAGATGACTTTGTTTTGATTAATGTGATGGTAATTCTGAGGGCTTCAGTTTTAAATGAATTGTTTGAATACTAAATTATGCCGCTTTATGATCCAGGAGATAAGCAGCAGCTCTAAAGATGCCTCTGAGACTTAAAAGAGACAGCATTGGAAGCTCATTATTGCCGGCACATTTAACATGGTTAAAGTAGGGGAAAATAGCCATTAAGTTAATGTAATAGTTAAACTGCATTAATTTGAAAAACTGCCCAGTGAATCGCTTACAACAGAGGATATTATTTTTTTTTACCCCTACAGAGTCAATCTTAAAAATAAAATAAAAGACACTTCGAAATTATTTCCTTGCCTTTGACTGCCACGAACTCATCTGAAATTTTAGGATGTTTCCCATTGTGGATTTGTGAGATTTCTGGAATGGTTTACCTTGGATTTTGCTTCTTAATGCTGAAAGACCTCACACACCAGAAGCACTTTAGTAACCCTCATGATTTTACAAAGGAAGGGAAGCTTCGGAAATCCACACTCACCCTGGAAAGTGTGCAAGACGCCATGGCAGAGGTGGGGCATGGGCACAGTGGGGAAGTTTGTGACTGAAAAGGGCCACTCCAGCCACTTCAAAGGAGTGAGGAAAACCACAGTGGAAGGCGTATGGGGACAGGAACAGTCATCCACGGTATGGAGCCAAGGCAGAGAGGGCGACCTGCGAGCGGTGACCTGAAGGCGTAAGATTGAGAGCAGGCCCCGAAATATTACAGGAATGCTTATGCCACCCCACGCTCTGACCTGCAGGAGAGCATCTGAACTGGAGAAAGTGGTTTGCCTGCAATGGGGTATTTATGCTTTCCAATTCCCACTGGCCTAGCAGGTGTGGTTAAAGGTATTAGCCAGTCTGATGGACTGAGTTTAGGCACGAAGTGTGATGTAATAGTTCTCGTGCCTAATGTGAGTGTGCCCCGGTGGTTTCCACCTGGCCTTAGGTGGCCTGGGTCTGCGCATGCTCAGTTGGATTTCCCATCGGCGTCTGATTAGTGTACCTGGCTGCTTGCTAGCCCCTTTACTGTGGCAGTGTGAGCTGATTTTCCTTAAGGTTGGGCATCAGAGGAGACAAAGCCCTTATCCCTCATCTAGTGACATATCAGAGTATCTGAACGAGCCCCACCCAAAACTGAACTCACTGCCAATGAATTGGTTCTGATTCATAGAAAGCTTATATAGGGGGAAAGGTGGGGATTTCTTCTCCCATGAATGGTTGCAGGCTCAGAAACTCACAGGGGCAGCTCCACCCTGTCGTATAGGGTCACTATACGAATGCAGTTATCACTGCCACGCAAATAAATAAATAAATAAATAAATAAACCGAATGGATAAAGAACTCATTCTTTTGGGAATTGCTAAAAAATAATCAAAATTCACGCACATTGAATGGAGGATTTTTTTGAGCAGTTAGTCTATATGCATATTGATTTCAGGGGAAAAAGAGCAAAAGGCTTAAAATTTTAGAATGCTAGAGGTTACAAGAGGAAAGAAGGGAGAAATACAGAAGAGCAACCATTGGCTAATCTTAACATGAGTGCACCTTCCCTTCCGTAATTTTACAAAGATCACACAACAGTGTTACACGAGAGAAGTCCTTGCCCTTCTATCCAGAAAAAAAAAAGTTTTGAGATTAAATTCAGATAGGAAAAGAAAAGAATTTACAACTCAGAGCGAAAGAAAAGCGACTGCTACATTAATTTTGGATAGGGATTCCTTTAAAGGCGATATTTCATTTCATAGGTCTAACGATTTTGTGTAAGATAGAACTTTATCTCAAAGAGCAATTGTACATTAAGAAAATATTCCGGCCCAGTTTAGATCAAGTGGATAAGTCAGATATTAGCCCAGATGTCTAATACCAGTCTATAAATTCTTTTTCAGACTCACACAGCCACGCAAGGATACCAAATACAGGAAGATTCCAGGCCACTGGGCGGAAAGTCTAGTGGATCCAGTGAGAGTGGAAGGATCTCAGCGTTGACGTGGGTCTCCCCATGATTCCTCCAGCTTCAGAGCTCCAGCTACCTCAGGGTATCAGCAAGAAGACAAAGCAGCAAATCTGTGGGTATCTGTTCTCCAGTCAGCTTTTTTATCTCCATCGTGCCTCCCGAAGAAGTCATCAAGCTGTGACCGAAAGGACAGGCTGGACTTCATTCCGTGCATAGCCTTTCTCTTTCTCTCTGCCCTTCCACTTTGCCACGTTCAATGTCCTTCTCCGTGGACTGCTTTGAGGACGGCACATGACCATGAAGCGCTTCATTCCGTTGTGAGTTACTATGGGTCAGAGTTGGATTCATGTCACGTAACAGCGACAGCATGCATTTTCCAGTTTTCACACACATGAGGGAGTGCCTCAAATATTAGTGGAAAACTGAATAAAAGAAGATAGAGCTTTTCCACCATTTTCCTGAGGAACCAGCATCAAAACTTGAGTCAGACATACCTTAGTCCTCAAAGTGACATATTTATTTTTAACACAATAAAGGAGTATTTTGTAGCAGATTTGCTCAATTAGATACATCATCAATTTTCAAAACTGCTTTTTCCATGACAGAAAATGATGTTGTTTTTTAATGATGCAGTTTTATGATCCAATTTTAAGTATCTATCTATCATCTATCTGATATTAAGGTGAAATCCTTAACTAAAGCTGTTCTGATTTTTTATCATCAAGTGCTTTAATTCCTTTTGATTTCCACAAACATGATTGTATCATCTGTATATTACAGGTTCTTTATGTGTCTTCCTCCCATCCCGATGCCAGGATCTTCAGATAGTCCAGCTTCTCAGATTCTTTTATCATCATGTAAATTGAATAAGTATGGTGAAAGGTTACATACTTGTCCCTAAGCTTTCTGGAATTTAAACAGTGAAATATACCTTTTTTTTTTTTCTAACTGGCTCTTGGTCTATGTACAGATTCCAAATGAACACAAATGAGTGTTCTAAAGTTTTCTTTCTTAGTATTGTTATCAAAATGTTTATGTGATAACTACAAACCAAAACCTTTGCAAAGTCAATAAAACACAGGTAAATATCTTTCTGGTATTCTCTGTTTTCAGTTAGCATCCATCTGACAATCAGCAATGACAGACTTTCTTTATAAAAATAGTCTTCCATTGAGTTGAGATAGTTAATGGGAAATATTTAATATCAAAATCGAATTTTTGCCACTCATTGCTTATTTTTTTAGGTCTTCCCTTGATTGTTATAAAACAATACTATTGACTAAGTGCTTCAAATGCTGAAATGTTGCTTTAGCTCTCTTAAATCTGTTAAGTAAGTACAGTGATAAAAAGATTTCAATTGACAAAAACGATTACATGGAAACACTAAAGCATAAAAAATTTCCTTTTAAAGCATATAGTGCTATCTTTGGCTCTTAACACTAATGTATAAAGTAGATTTTAAAGGAGTCAAATTTCAAAATTCAGTTTCTGAGATGAAATTGAAGATGGTAAGAGGAAAGAAAGTATGCATTTCTATGGTGTGTATATATATATATTCTATTTTTTTGAGATTCATTTTCTCATGAACTTTTCTATAATTTTGTATTTGTCATCACAAAATAGTTCATGTACAATAGTTTCAAATATACATAATCAAAAATATATATTGTATGATATATATATATACTAATGATTTCCCTCAATAAAATTTCTATTTTCATCAGTAGAGTATTGTTTTGCTTTTGGTTGTCATATTTATAAGTATAGTACAAATAATCTCAAGTACATGACATCTTTATTGATGGCTGATTTAAGTAAGGACACTGTTTTTCTCTGTCGCTGTATTTCAACAAGTTTAAACTAATATTTTCACCATGGCAACCAATAATAACTTTCAACTGAATTTGAGACAGGAAACTTCACAAAGAATTACAAATATTTGATTCTCTACAACAATTACTTCAAAAGCATTAATCCATGACATGGATGAAACTCATGGAACTATAACTGGAATTAATAAGTTTCTGCTTTAAGTCTTAGGGAAGAGTTTTGCTAAAATAATGGCTTGCTTTTGAAGTGGATGCTTGTACTTATTCAGTATGCTCATTTCTTCTGATCTTCACGAGGACAGTGATAACCATGATTCCAAGAGAGGTAGGAGATGTCAAAGGTCATTTTGGGCAAATTATTGATATCTTTTCACCATTTGGGAAGAAATGAATTTTTAGAGCTTTAATAGAATCTATTAAAATTGAACTATATGTTTCCCCCCTTTTTATTAGCCTAGTGGCTTATGGAGAAATAAAACCTATAACCAGTGAGTGGACTCAGATGCAATTGATATATTAAAAAATAAATATATATTTAAAATTTACATTGTGTGAAAAAAACAGCACAAAACAGAATAGGAAGGCATTTCGGGAAATGCCATGAGCAGGTAATCTTGACTTCAGATTCCACACACAGTACAGATATAGCCCGTCTGTCAATTCAGTCATTTCCTACAGAATCTGCTGAATTGTAGGGTGAGGGCCTTTTGCTATCCAGAGACCATAGCAATGTGCTGCAAGTGTAAAATCCTTGGGCACTTCATCACTTGAGAGAAGAATTAAGTTCTCTAGCCACCTATTATCCAAATCAACTGCCCTCCGGTCCATTCTGACTCATAGAGGCCCTACAGAACAGGGTAGAACTTCATAGAACTTCCCTGAGACGATAGCTCCTTTCAAGAGCAGAAAGTGATCTTAAACACGTTACTACTAACTGGAGATTGAAATCTATGGGGAGAGAACAACATTATGTTTTCGTTGTTAGGTCCCATCAAGTTGATGCATGACTCATTATGTGGTCTGATGAGAATTAGTGCAACTATATCATAGGAATTTTTAGGCTGTAGTCTTTGTGGGTATAGATTATCAGATCTTTATGGAATGAAGCCACCAACCTTTCAGTTAACTGTTGAGTGGCTAATGAGTTTGGCACCAGGACATATATTTTAAATTATGCCAGGGAAATGTGTTTAGGTACCTTTAAGTTGGATATAATCCAGAGAAAATCTATGCAAACAGAATAAAACACTGCCCTCTCTTGTGCTATTCTCACAAATGTTCTTATGTCCGAGCCTATTCGTTTCAACCGTGGTTTCAATCCATCTCCTGGAGATGGTCTTTTCTCTTTTTATTTTTTTTAAGGTGGGGAGGGCATCTCTGCCCTCTGGTGGGAGTGGGAGGCCCAGCCTTGCTCCTGGAGAAATGCTGCTGGATTTGAACTGCCAAGCCAGTGGGCCGCAGTCCCACAGTTAACCACTACGCCACTAGGGCTCAGCCCCCGTCTTTCCTCTTTTTTGCTGCTCCTCCACTTTACCAAACAAAACGTCCTTCTCCAACCTCAGGTCCCTCTTCACAATATGTTCAAAGTGTGTAAGAACAAAGTCTTGCCATTGTGGATTCTAAGGAGCTCTTCGATCGTACTTCTTCCAAGACAGATTGATTTGTCCTTTTAGCAATCCCTGGTACCTTCCGTATTCTTCTTCTTTCTTCCTTGTTCAATGTCCAGGAAAACATAGACTCTCTTAAAAAGAAACATATTGTGAGCAAGAGACTAATTCCACAAGCACATATGTCAGGTTTGAAGACAATTAAAGAGAGGAATGTAGTAGAATAACTTGCATCTACGATCCCCAAATAGAGAGGCTTGTTAGTGTAATGGCTCCATTGAGCTGCCATTCACAAACTCAGCAGTCTTCTCCACACGAGAAAGAAGAGGCTTTCTCCTTCTGTGTAGAGTTACAGTGTCTGAAACCCACAGAGGCGGTTCTACCTTGTCTTATAAAGGTCTCCATGAGGCGGAATTGATTATATTGCTGTGAGTTTGATGGTTTGTTATGGTTTATATAAGACAGAACACAGTTCTTCGCAATTATTATAATTTGAGGTACACCCAATGGCATTTTTCCAGGGGAAAATTTTTATTCCTCCTTGTCACACCCCAGCATTTGAGTAAATGCATGCAAACAAACATACCATAAAGAACAGTCCCAAATGCTGTGATCTTTGAACCCATTATTGCAGCTACTATTATGCTCATCTTTCTCATTGAACATCTCCTTTTGTGCTGGCCCTCCACTACCAACATGATTTTCTTCTTCAGGAGGTGGTACTCTCTGATAATGAAATATTCTTATGTCTGAGTCCATTGTTTCAACCACGGTGTCAATTCATCTCCTGTAACTGCTTGTTTGTTTATTTCTTTCTCTCCTCATCCACCTCCTCAGTTTTGATTATTACTTAGCAAGCAGATATTCATATTAACATGTAACCTTCCCAAAGTTGGTTTCACACATAGCTTCACTATGGAAGATAGAATAAAACAATGCTCCGTTACTTCAATGTCCTCACAATATTATTTTTGAGAGCACGGATGTAGCTACTTTGCCCATTAATTATATCCAGTCTTTCTGTTTTTCACGGTGCCCCTACTTTGCCAACCATAACGTCCTTCTCCAGAGACTGTTTTCTCCCAATAATATGTCCAAGGTACACAATACAAAAATCTCCTCATCCTAGCTGCAGAAGCCTTATGCCTGTATTGCAAATAAGAAAGATGTCTTTGGTCTTCTTCCAGTCCCAGGTATTTTCAGTATTTTTCACCAAACAGTAAAATTAAGATGCATACATTATCCTCTAGTCTTTGTTATTCATTGTCCTTTTTTAAAATGTGTACGAGCTGATTGTCATGGCTTGAGTGAGGCACTCTTGAGTCCTCAAAGTGACGTCTCACTCTTTAATATTTATGCAACGGCGTTCAACTGTAGGATATTTATCTGGTTTTATTTTATTGCTGCTGCTTCCGTGAAAATTGATAGTGGATAGAAGTAAAATAAGTTATTGATGACTTCATTCTTTTCTCCTTTTATCAAAATGTTGTGTATTGCATCCATTATGAAGATTTTTGTTTTCTTTGTAATAAGTTGAAATCTATTCAGAAGATGTCAGTGTTTTATTTCATTGGCAAATGCTTCAAGTTTGCATAGTTTTCTTCAAGAAAGTTTGTGTCCTCTGCATATCACAGATTGTTAGGATGCCAACCTTCAACAATGATATGCTCTTTATGTACAATCCATTTTCTTGGATTATTTGCTCCCCCTAGGAACTGAATAAATATTGGTGAAAGGACACACACTTTGCTGATTTTAATCCCTTGTTCTCTTTGAAAGACTCTTCCTGGCCATTGTATGGCTTCTGCATGAATATAGTTATCAGGAATTTCCATTTTTGCAGTCTTTTTGATAGTTTCCCACCCTAAGATTCACACAGATGAATCCTTCTGTGTGGTCAATAAGGCACAAGTAAGCATCTTGGTTTTCTGTGCTTTTAGCCAGGATCTTTTTGACGATAGCAATGATATCCCTGTGCCATGACCCTATCCTGAAAATCTGATCCCTGTCACAGAGGTATTGCTTGACCCATTAAAAAATGATCTTCAACATATTTTACCACATATAATATTAATGATATTGTCCATAATTTCATTTTCAGCTGTGTTACATTTCTCTTGATGATGCACAACATTGGATGTCTTCCATTTAGCTGTCCAAGTAACTACCTTCCAAATTTATTGATATAGACAAGTACATGTTTCATCAATTTGTTGAAACATATCAATTGGTATTCCATCAATCCCTGTAGCTTTGTTTTTAACTAATGCTTTTTGCACAGGTTGGGTGTTTTCTTTAAAAGTGTTGGATCTTTATCCTAGGATACCTCTTGAAGTGGTAGAAAATCACTTTGCTTCACTGTGTTCCTTTAATCTTCTTTTGACACATAAAATAATTTGCTCATCAAAATCTTAAATATGGCAACTTGGTGGTTTGAATTTTTTCTTCATTTCTTTCAGGATTGAGATATACAGAGCATGTTCTTCCTTTTTGGTACTCATTCCAAGTTTTTGGACATTTCATTATAATTCTTTACTTTGTCTTCTTGAGCTCCCATTTGAAATGTTTCTTTCACCTTTTTTACTTTCCTTTTTGTCATTTGCATTAGATAATGTATGTTCAAGAACAAGTTTTTGAGTCTCTCCTGGCATAACTTTTGACCTTTTTTATAAATGGCTGCTTTCTTCATGTATGATATTTCTGATTCTATCTCATAACTCCTCAGCCCTTTTACCATTAGTATTCATTGCTTCAAACTGATTAACGAGATATTGTCTAAATTCAGGTGTATATACTCTAGTTTGTATTTTGGCTTGTGAATCTGCTTTAATTTCCTTCCTCGAGATGTCAGAAGGATCAGGTCCCAGGCATAAGATAGGAAAAAACCATATCACTGTGTGTGCTCCTTCCTGAGATGACCACTGAGGACATGTGTGGGCATAAAAAAGAGTGGTGAGGAAAGCTGATGGTACCCAGCTATCAAAAGATATAGCGTCTGAGGTCCTAAAGGCTTGAGGGTAAACAAGTGGTCATATAGCAATTAAGTCCACCATAGAGAAGCACACCAGCTTGTAAAACCAGGAGGTGTGGAAGGAATCAGGTATCAGGTATCAAAAAAACAAAATCATATCACTATGTGCCCACTCTCCCAAAATTATTGCTGAGGACAAAAGGGTGCAGATACAGACAGAGCAGTGGAAGCTGATGACACCCAGCCACCAAATGATAAAGTATCTGGAGTCTTCAAGACTTGAAGATGAACAAGTGGTCATCTAGCCAAGAAGAAGCAAATCCCACATGGGAGAAGCACACCAGTCTGTGTGATCAAGAGGGGTTGAAGGAAGCAGATATCAAGCATCAAAGAGCAAGAATCGCATCACTACAAATGAGGGGGAGAGCAGGGTGGGGCCACAAGGCCCATTTGTGGGCAATTGGACACCAGAATCATGGGGAGGAGACGGACTAGTCAAGGTGCAGTGAGGTAGTGATGAAGCCTACAACTTTCCTCTATTTCCTGAAGGCTTCCTGCCCCAACTATAATGGTCCCAATTCTACCTTGCAAATCCAGCTGGGCTTGAGGAGGTACACTGGTAGAGATGGGAATGGAAATACGGGGAACTCAGAACAGAAGAACCCCTCAGGGTCAGTGGTGAGAGTGGAGTTACAGGATGGGTGGAGGGAAGGTGGGGTAGAGAGAGGGAACCTCTTATCTGGTGGACAGACATTGAAGGAGTGGGCGAGGGGAGACATTGAGCAGCATAAGATATGACAAAACGGCTGAGCCCTGGTGGTGGTTGTGTGTGGGACTGTGGTCCACAGGGTTGATGGTTCAAATCCAGCAGCAGCTCTCCAGGAGCAAGGCTGGGCTTCCTACTCCCACTAAGGCAGCGATGCCACAAAAAAAGAAAAATATGACAAAACAAGAATATTTTATAAAGTATTGAGGATTGGTGTGGGAGCGGGGGATCAAGGACAGAGGGAAAAGGATGAGAAGCTGATATTAAAGACTCAAGTGGAAAAGCAGATGTTTGGAGAATGATGGTGGACGGCAGCAGGCATGTGAACATATTTGGCACAGTATATGTATTTATGTGTTATGAAAAGTGATGTGCTAGCCCCCAATAAAATGATTAAAACAATTTTTCCTTCCATTTCAATTTGATTTTTTACCTGTTGCTAGCTGGTTGATCCTGGAATGTAATAACTCTATATGCAGCCTTTCCCAGACTGTAAGTTCTGAAGGGACCAAATAGCTTTCTTGGCTGCTTTGGAGTTGCTGGTGGATTTGGATCACTGACATTGAGATTAGCCAGCCAAGACTCTCCTGACAGCACCACTTGAAATTCCTCAGTTGGAACCCGGTTCAATTTTCCTGATCAGAATGAATTTTACCCATTGTCTCCTTTCAAAGGTGTAGTCCATTTCATTCTTGTATATCCCACGTGGTGAAGTCCATATGTCTCATACCATAGATTTTGTTGAAGAAAGGTATTTGTGATAAAAGTCTCTGGTCTTTCAAAATGTTCTCATGAGACCTCGACCAAAAAGATCGTATTTCACAACAGAGATCCCCTTTGTTTCCAAATTTTGCATTTCAATTGCAAATACTTATCAATGCACTTGATTATAAGTTTTCTTAGGTTCTTAATGGAGAAATTAGGAGACCTGCACACTTTCATCACTACTTGCTTTAGTCCCTGATATGAATATTTGAATATTGGTTGTATTAACTGAACTTCCTTGAGGAATATAAATGTTGCAGTATTGCAGCTGGATTGATACATCTCCCCCACTACCATGGGATTGATGCTGATTCCGCGTGACCGTGGAGGACAGAGTAGAATTACCCCTGTGAGCTCTCAAGACTATAACTTTTTCTTTCAAGAAGGATAAAATAAGTTTTTATTTATAGTTTTTTGGTGAAAGGGGAAAGTTTAACTTGCAAGACTTTTTATTGAAGTAGGAAACCTCGTCTTTCTCCTACAGAGCAGCAGGTGGGTGTAAACTACAGACCTTGTAGCCATTATGCCACCAAGGGTCTTATATTTCAACATAGATCTTGAAACTATTTTCTATGTAGAAAGTGACACAATTCTTCTCGAATTGTCATTCAAAGCATAGGAAACTGTAATGATTAAGCTTTGGGACAACTTGGTAAATGGTAAGAAGATATGGATGCAGTCCAACCTACCAACAAATGCACTATCCGATGATGCCCCTTGGGTAGATGACCTTATTATAAGAGACACTGTGAAGAACTGGTCTCTCTTCTGCTATTCTTCTATGTACTCCTTTGTTGATTGCTAAGTTTATCAACCTCTGGAGAGCTTCAGAGCCACAGCCTTCAACTAGAATGGACTTAACATCTTCTACAGCTGTGTGAGCCATATTTTGATATGATTCCTAGTTATTGTGGTTAGTTGCCAATGAGTTAGATACAAGAGCGTGACATTACAGCCAAAAGAACTATGTATGATCGGGTTCTGGGTCATCCTCATAATTGTTCTTATATGTGAGTTCATTTCTGCTGCCACATGATGCCAATTCATCTCACCAGTGGCCTTCTTTTCTGCAGGACTAAGCAATTATTCACAACCCTGTTGTGCCCAGGGTTGCTATGGGTAGGAACTGACTCGATGTCACCTTACAACAACAGCAACAACAACAACGATAGCTCTTTAATTAAGAGTAAGTTCCAGAGTTCTTCTGACATCCACTCTGATATTTTCTTTCATTCTGTTGTTTAAATAACGTTTTCTCTTTTTTTTAACATTTTTATACTTCATGAATGATACTTTTTGATGTCCTCTCACAGCTCAAGTTTTCTATCTTTAGTGTTCAAGGTGGCACGTCTATTCTTGAGTTTTTCTTGGAAATTCAGTTGGGATAGATGCAAAGTACTAATTTGGCTCTCCTGGACTTATTTTAGTTTGCTGCCACTTCAAGAGGAACTTACATATGACCACTTATGATTTGTTCCCCAGTCAGACCTGAGCCTAGTTAGAGTTGCTCATATAGAAGTTCTGCATTGCTTTTTCCCACAAATCTAATCAATTTGTGTTCTGTGTATTTCACCTGGAGAAGTTCATTAGTAAAGTCGCCGTTTGTGCTCATTAAAAGAAAAGTATTTGCTATGAACAAGTAGTTGATCTTGCAGAATTCTATCATGTGATCTCCAGATTTATTCCTATCACCAAGCCCATATTTTCCAACTACTATTTCTTCTTTTTTGTTCCCAACTCTTGCATTCCAAATGCCAATAATTATGCATGCATCTCAATTGCTTGTTTGTTCAATTTTATACTGAAAAAAGTTGCCAAAATTCTTCAATTTTTTCATCACCAACTTTCAGAGTGGACACACAAACCTGAGTGATATTTGTATTGATTAGATTTTCTGGAAGGAGGATAGCATTGTAATTTTAGATCTTGAAGTGTCTTTTTCTTAAAAATATCATTTTATTGGGGGCTTATACAGCTCTCATGACAATATGTACGTGCATCCCTTGAACCAATCATATTTGCATATTTGTTGCCATCATCATTTTCAAAACATTTTCTTTCTACTTGAACCCTTGGTATCAGCTCTTCATTTTCCCCCTTCCTACCCTACTCTCTCCCCTGGTGAATCCTTGACAATTCATAAATTATTATTTTTCCACGTCTTACATTGATTGATGTCTCCTTTCACCCATTTTCTGTTGTACATCTCCCAGGAAGGGGGTTATAGATAAGTCACTGTGATCAGTTTCTTCTTTCCCCTCCACCTTCCCCTTTTAGATGATGACTGCAATGCCATTCCTCTTGACTTTGTTGTTTCCAGTGGAGTAAACCATAGGGTTTTCTGATTCTAGATGACCAGTAAAGTTCATTTCAGCTTATTAATGCCCAGGATACAGATATTTGCTTACAAATGGCTAGAATATTGAATCCTCCTTCCTAATGATATATTAACAGTTTAGGAGACAAAATCTCTCTGCCCTCACTTATAAAGAACACTAGGGTTGTATTTATTTTAAGACTGATATGTTTGTTCTTTTGGCCATCCAAAGTACATTAGATATTCTTCACAGCACCAAAGCCCTACTGCATCTATTCTTTTTCTGTCTTCCTTTTTCATTGTTCAGCTTTTACATGCATATAAAGTAATTGAAAAGGCCATAATCATCAAAGTGATGTCTTTGCTACTTAAAAGTTTCAAGACTACTTTTGGTGCAGAATAACTCAAAACAATCTGTTGTTTGATTCCGTGACTGCTGCTTCCAGACACTGATGGCTAAATAATTGTAGGATAAGCCTCTCCAATTCTAGTGTTGTGAGATCATTTCTGACTCATAGTAACAATATAGGACAGAATAAAATTGCTCCTAAAGGTTTCTGAGCTTGTGAATGTTTATGTAAGCAGAACATCTCATTTATTTTTTATAGTTCAGCTGGAGGGTATCAGCAATAGACCTTGAGATATGCAGACTATGTCTTAACTATGTCTAAGTGGTGCCAGGAGGAGTCCTTCAATCATAAAATTATTAGTGTACATTCTGCACTTCTCTTTTTGATATCCATTCCCAATTCCAGTCATTCCTTCCTGGCTCTTGAATTCACATGAAGCAATTCATTTTTAGGTAAAATTCCAAGAAATGTCTTCTAATCCTCTTTCAAGGAGCCCTGTTTGGACACAGCCTAAAGCAGTTGGCTTTTAACTAAACGTGGATACTTTAACCCTACCAATCACTGCAAAATGAAGACGTGGCATTCTGCTTCTGTAGAGACTTACAGCCTCGGAAGCACTGTGAAGTATGATTTAGAACCAGCTATAGTGCAAGGATTTAGGTTTGGTTTTACCCTACACCAATGCAGACAAGTATAAATACATCAGCAGGTATATGGTGAGCACCAACAGGATAAAAGATCAGCCTGGAGAAGGTCTGCTCTTTCCTAAAAGGTCTCTCTGGGTCAGACTTGCTTTGATGGCATTTGTTTTCTAAGGGTGGTGGTGGTTTTCTGTTGCATTCCTGTGACCTCTGGGTGATGCACTTGATGAATAATTAAAAGTTCAGTAAAGTAGAGTTTCAGTGAAATAGAAGACCCTTGTGACAGCTAGAGATTATGTCAACCAGACACGCCTGAATAAGGGCAGTTGCCCAGCCCAACCTATCAATTGGATTTCAGTCTGGTCATACCTCTTTGAGTGTGGTTCTTGTTTTGGAGACAGAGAGACTGTGCAGACTCATTTCTCTTTGGCTCATTTCCTTCTGTTGAAGCTGAATTTCCCATCTGGTTCCTCAATCTCCTGGTGTATTGCCAGCCCATTCCAGGAGCCATCAGTGGAAGCAGATGATGAGTTCATTCAGATGATATTAGATTCATATTATTTCTGCATCTGCCAGCCTGTAACCTTACTGTCTCTGCTTGGTCATCCTGTTTCTGGTCTGCCTGCCTCCAGGAGTAAGGAGAAGCCTGACTGCATCCTAACTGGACTTGTCTATGTCTACAGTTGCATAAGTCATTTCTTGATCTTAACTCCTTTCTATAGACAAATACTTTCTGTCACTAAACACAAGTATCACTGGTTTTGCTACTCCAGACAACCCAACCAGACACAACCCCCAAAGAAATGAACAGACACAGTAGCAGCAGTAATTGGCTCAGATGCAACAGTGATGGTGAGGATAGTTGAGGACCAGGCAGTGTTTCATTCTGTTGGGTTGCTACCAACTTGATGGAACATAATGACATTAAGATAGACCTTCTTAAAAAAAAGATATACCTTATGTAACCTAAAGACTAAAGCAGTTGACTATTAACCAAACATGGATACTATAACTCCACCAATCACTCGGCAAAATAAAAATGTGTCATTCTTCTTCTGTAGAGACTTACAGCCTTGGAAGCACGGTGAAGTGTGATTCAGAAACAGCTATAGTGCAAGGGTTTAGGTTTGGTTTTAACCTATACCAATTCAGACAAGTATAAACACATCAGCAGGTATATGGTAGGCAGGATAAAGGATTGTCCTGGAGAAGGTCTGCTGTTTCCTAAAAGGTCTCTTTGAGTCAGACGTGTTTCAGTGGCAGTGGTTTTAAGACAATTTTTTCCCTTAAAACTGTATGTTTCGTCTCCCAGCCAGGTTTGAACTATATATCCAGGATCAGCAGATCTAAAGAGAGCATCCTATCTTATTTTTTAATTCAATATAGCAGATTGATACAGCTGTATAACTGAATAAGAAATGGGGCAAAAGCAAAATATCCCAAAATATTGTTTATGCAAGGGAGAACCTTTTTCCTTAGACATCTATTTTGATTGGCTGTTCTTATTAGGTTGAAACTTTCCCAACATAGTAACATGATTTGATTTCCAGACTGCTGCTTCTATCAGCACTTATAGTGGATCCAAGGTCAATGAAATCCTTAACATGATTTCTTACTCATACAGTGAGGGGGTGGGGTGATTGTCTTCTCTAGGTTGAGGTGGAGCATGTTTTAATACTGCAGTTTTTGATCTTCTTCAGTAAGTGCTTCCAGTCATGTTCACATCCAGCAAGCAAGATGTTCTGGTCTGCATATTAAAGATTATTAATGAGCCTTTTGGCAATCCTGATGTCTCATTCCTTGAAAAGTCTATCACCTGGGATTATTTGCACCATGTACATATATTTGATGTACATATTTTTTGAAGCCTGGTGAAATGACATGCTCTAATGCACACCTTTAAAAAATATTGAAAGCCCTCTCCCTTTATTCTGTTAAAAAATAAGTCTCAATCTATTTTCAGGTCTTACAAGAGCAAAACTGAGTGCTCTTGACTTCACATTCTTCAGTCTTACCCATAATTTATTACGATGCACACAGTGGATTTCTTTTCATCTTAAGTACAACATGGGTAAACATCTTTCTGGTATTCTTTGCTTTTAATCAAGATCCATGTGATCTGCAAAATGATGTCACTCTTTCCATGTTTTTTTTTTTT